>JABUQX010089128.1:0-40506 GCA_015478945.1 Trachelipus rathkii | reverse complement strand
AGAGCAAACGATAAAAGGAACATTTACGTTAAATAACCTATGTTGTATTACGCTTCGTTCAAAGTTACGGACGATTGAAGGGATACATAGTTTATGTTGTGTGACTATTTCGCCATGAGTTACCGACATTTTAGTTACTCAATTTTAATGGTTTTGTGCGTGCGACACGTAGTTACACTTAACATCCTTCGCAAACACGTGTCAATACTGTTACCTTGCTCATTCATCGCTGATCGTCACAGTGTAGCATCGATTACGAATGGATCACTACACACTTCCCGAGTTAACCGACTTGATAATGTGTTACGGTTTGCGTGCGAACGGAAATGGGACGAAGAATATAAGTCACATCATAGAGCGCAACTCATTTTGAACCGGGAACCGCTTTCTCTGCAACAGAAATCACCCCACCCACCACAATGTTGCTCGCCTCTCAGCGCAACTTCGAAGATATGAAACCTTCGATCCCCAGCATCATGGAAACCGGGTAATACAGGACTCCTAACTTTGAAAAAAGAGGTGCTTGAGAGAGTCGCACGTTCCCGTCGACTAGCACACGCGCCACTGCCCATGCCATGGTTAAAACAAATCAGTCGTCGTGGTTCGGGTCTTGCGAAGAGCAAGCCTCCATCATAGCAACCTACAGAAAAGTACAAGGACTTGGCAAACGACTTCGACCCGTGATGCGATTTGGCCAGTGGCTTCTGCAACGAGCATCATAATCCTTGCCTTTCCTGCACAATGTTTTTACCGATGAGCGTTCTTCACACGTGATGGCTATCATATTCTCTCCTTAACGCATATGTATGAGGACAATTCGCAACAAGTGTCATCAGAGTTCACCAGAAAATTTACCCGTAAAAATCTTGGGTGGAATTCTTGAGAATTATCTGCTGGGACCTGTCATCATCCACACCGTTGGATGGATGCCGTACCTGCAACTACTCCAGAACACGCCTTCCGCCAGCTCATGACGCATAACCCTTGCGACCCGCGAGAATGTGGTTCTCAACATGATGGCGCTTCAGCCCACTTCAAGCCATCAAGGGCGCACTGTACAGAGTGTACACGGAAAATGAAGGGAGAGGGGGACCTTTGCTGGCCTTGCAAGATCGCCCTATCTTACCCCTAGATTATTTTCTTGAGGGCTTGAAGAGGTTGTGACATAACCCAGTCAACAAGAGAGGACTGATCAGCGAATATCACTGAAGTCATTCAATCTCATCTAAACTACTATGTAGACTTCACCAACAAGACAGAGACCCCGTTACCAACGAGGCCCTATATAGATATATATATATAATTATAATATAATTATAAATATATAATATATATTTATATATATATATATATATATTAATATATATTATAATAGTATAATATATACATATATATAATATTATATGATAGTAATATAGGCTAATGAGAGAATAAGTATAATAAGTATATGAAGAATAAAAGAAGTGGTAAAGTATAGAGTGATAGTGTTTTTTTACAATAATATCTATTAATATATAATATATATATAACTATATATATATTCTATATTATTATTATATATATATATATATATAATATATATATAATATAAACTATATATCATATATAATATCCTATATATATATAATAAAATAATATATATAAAAGCTAACCTATCAATAATAATAATTATAATACTATAATAAAATTATAATTTATAATTATATATTTATACATACAATATATATATTATATCTTTACTTTTTTAATTTTATATAATAATAATTAATTATACTAATATTTCTTATTATATATATATTTTATTTTAATATATAATATCATAATATTAATCATAAGTATATATATATATATATATAATTATAATATAGTATAGCTTTCATCTATTCTCATCTATCATATATTCGTTCTCTTCCTCTCTTCCCCCAAGGACTGGGGGTGATAAGGTGCTGTCATGGCTCGGAAAAGAAAAACAGTAGAATATGACGCAGCTCGAAAAGAAAGCCCAGCCTTACCGGCCCCTCTGTACTGTTAATTAGTAGAACTACGTCGCATCAAAAAATCAACCCAGAGCTTCATGGACCGCTAGGACCCTCACTATGCTTATAATCGTCAATGTAAGCTGTTCATCCCTTTCCCAGGTGCCTCAACATGCCCCATTACAAAACCCCACCATTCACTCCTATCAGCACCTTTCTTCTCGCCTCTGCCAAACTCAAACATTTCTCTCTTCAAAAAAGACCACGACTCAATCCACTTTTTCTCGTCTCCCAGCCGTCGGTTCCCAACACCACGCGCCACTATACATCCGCTTAACCAAATGACTATCATCATATCCTTTCACTGATGGACCAACAATCGCAACATACTTTTCATTATTCTCTCATTACCCCTTCACAACACACAACTCTCAATACTTCTTCCTCATTTTATCAATTCTTTTCTCACACAGGATGCTCTTGATTGTCCATCCTGAACAACATTGAACGTTAGATCTAATACTTTCTTTCCAGACCATAGTTCACTACAATGCATAACACGAATAACTACATACCCTCATGTAAGACCCTAGCGCACTAACGACTCCCTACATTCACCAACGATTTAATTCACAAGCAACCTTCCTACTCTGGATCATCCGTTCCCTTCTCATCCAACAACATACCCTAAAATTTAAACTCAACACTTTTGAAGCTGCTCACTATCTAACATAATAAACTTCACACTAGGACTGTCCCACTCACAACCATAAACTACGTTTACCTTTTTACTTTCAAACCTCTCCTTTACACACCCTGCCCAATCTCTCTACCCAATCCTCTCAAACTCTTTTCAGATCCGCCACACAAAACATTATCCGCATCTAAAAGGTAGGGCACCCTCCACTCATGTCCATTCTCCATCTCTAACACATTTCCTGCCACCCCCACCTCTAATCCTTTCAAACCCATCCATATACAAAATGAAATAACCAAGGAGACCTAACACAACCCGGTCTCACTCCGCTATAATACTAAACCAATCACCTTTGACTGCATTTATTCTTACACACGGCCAACTATCCTCAACTACTTTTGATTCCCATTCAGAAGCCTACCACAACACCAATATCACTACACCTTCCATAGAGGCTTCCTATTAACCCTATCCATACTCCGTTGCAAATCCATTAAAAACTAAATACAATTATTCTTCTCTCCCTCATTTTCTCAATCATTTTTTCAATTAAAGATGACCACACATCCTTACACTCAAACGCACTTTTCTTCACCAGACGTTCTCAGTCACTCGACGCACTCTTTCGACCAAAACCCAGCATCTATCTTCCCTACAATACTCAAAAACTAATTACCCTTATAATTTCTACAGTTCTCCTTACTCCCTACCTTATATAACGTACTTATTACTGCTCTTCACTAATCCTTCGGGAATACCCTCCATAAAACGCTTTATTACACAACTTCCAAATCTAATCCATCCCAATCTCGCCTCCGTTCTGATCATTCAATCAGTAAATTCATCGTATACCGCAATTACCATTCTCAACTTCCCCTCTACCTATTACCTCCTCCTTGCAATAGCCTCATCCCCAAAATACCTCTTTCCTTCCGTGCACCATAAAAACCACACACATTCACTATCACCTCTCATTACTACCAATATTATGCAGATTTCGAAGTGTCTTTCCCAACTCCCCTCACATCCATTTCATCAGTTACAAAAACACCCTCCCCTCCTATTCATTATTCTAAGAAGTTTCCATTCTATCTTACCTTCCGCTCTTCGCTTCAGAAAGCTTTCCTATTCCTTGTAAAGCCCATTCATCCTTCTTCCCAAACTGTTCATTAACTCTTTTCTCCTAAGTATCACCTTTAGTATCTCTTCTCCTTGTATAATCTCCAAGCATCTTCTTTTGAACTCATCCATTTCTTTTAGTACATTCAACCACGCTTCTTTTACTTTTAACCGCTTCATCACCTCTTATTCCACCACTCACTTTAACATTCTTACTTCCTAGCACATCCGCAAAACTTCTTTTGCACGCTAACAATTGCTTATTTGCTTCCAGATTGTTCAGTTTCAACTGTTCACATTCAACTGATTTTACTTGCGAGCGCTCTTACAATACTATACCTTATTACCCTTGTTCGCTAACTTCTCACTCTTAATTTACCCACTTCCTTCCTCATCACCTTCTCTCCATCCAAGCCCCCACTAACTTAATTTTACACCCAGAACTTAGGTGGCTATCCCATCCAAACCCTCCACATATTAACATCCAACACATATTCAATATCTTTCACCAACACAAAACAACTCATACTTTTCACTCGATTACCAATCCTACTACACAACTCTAGTATACTTATGATACTCTTGTTTAAAGAAAGTATTCTTACACACATACCTCTCTCCTCACAGAAACCAATCACTTCCTTCCCATTCTCACTTTCTCCCGAACCCACACAACCACGTTTACACAGCGGGCCCAACCCGTAATTCTCAGCGCGGGCAACATGCTAGCGCTACGTTTAATGTTGCTCGCGGCTTAACATTCAATTCATCTCGTTATAAAAATAAATTCTGAATAATATATATATAATAAAATAATATATATATATAATAATATGATATAATATTATATATATAATATATTAGATATAATAATATATAATATATATATATAATATTATGTATATATATATATATATAATGTTATTAGTGGCTCGCCTAAAATTTTTAAGTTTCTTAATTTACTCGCAGATAAACAAAGTGGCACCCTTCTACACTATCACCATTCCTATTCTTGTTGATCACCTACCCAACCATTCTGTCCACCCACTATTATACTACTTGAATTTTGGGATTGCTTCTCGTACGTCAACCGCCAGTCCAAACAAACAAATCCATCAGTTATCTCGCACAAAAAAATCGTTACTCTCATTACAACGATTTCCACGAGGTTTTTGAAGCCCGATAAAATCTGCGAAACCACTAAGACTTTAGGCACTTTTTAAATTGTCAGTGGTAGATACGTAGAAAGAGTCGACAGAGAATTACAAAACTTAGACTAACAAACGTCACTAGAAAAGTTGATAGGTATTCACTCGGCTCTGCATATAGAGTCAATCGAAAATGCGAAAAACAATGTCTCTCTTTTTCGCCACAGTTTTCAATTGTCTTGTCACCATAAAGCTGACAGCTACACACAACATTCACCAAACCAACTCATCAACCAAGTAAGTCTGAGTTCAATATCAGAGTTTTATCTCCATTAGCATTATTTTGTTGTGTATTGACAAAAAGGCAGCACGAGCAAGCACATAGAAAAGATAGTTTAGTCCAGTTATTATATATGATGGAGTGAATTGACAAGTGACATCAGCGTGCATCTGTACGCACTCTACAATCCTTGTTCGGATGAGATAATAAAAGCCGCTATCCTTAACGTTCTTGAGTGCTCTACCACGGCGTAACATTCATTACAATTTCCGCCGAAAATTAAAAGCCGTTTTAACGGCGATCACCACATCTCCGAGGCAATCCCATACCAATGAGGTTTATCGATTCCAAGGCATAAGTTCCTGTGTAAATTAGCAACACTAACCGCTGCCAGTGAACTATAACGTCATTCCCGAAAACGCCTGCCCACGTAATGCCGGTATTGATTTGACAACATAACATGGCTCGAATAAATATGCACGACCAAATCTAGGCACAGTTGCTGTCCTCCCACCGTCGTCGAGTTAAGGATAAGAGAGTTGAATAATAGTAAGAAATGAGAATGAAACCCCACGCGATTAAGCGGAGTTGATGATGACTAGGATCTAAATTGGTTAGGAAGAGATATTGAGAAATGAGAGAATAGAATGAAAGTACATTTAGATGGTAGTCTTGTGAAAAAGAATGAATTGATATTCGTGGTTAAGCTGATGAATATGTTATCAGTGAAAGTGAAGTGTGGCTGAGGTAAGTGGGGCGTAAACAGGCAAAGTCTAGTGAAACAAGCGAGATATAAAAAGTAGTAATATTAGATATACGAGATTAAATTAGGAATATATGCCTGAGAGGTAGATGAAATGAGAGTATGGGTAGAGCGTATCGATAATAGATATAATATATATATATATATATATATATATATATAAGTGTAGTATATTATATATAATAAAAAGATATATAGAATTAGATATATAGTATATAATATTGAGAATGCGGGAGAGAGCAGATTACATAAGTCATAGTAATGAAATGAAAGTGGATGAAGAGTTTTGTGATGGGGTTACTTAATGATTCATAACACACACCTGCAAAGATGATAGAACCCTAACAAATTACGAATCAATCCTCCAACCACTGAGTGGTTCTTTCCGTGCTCTGTACACATATCCTCAAGAATAATACGTGTCTTATTCTTAATAGATCGTGGCAAGTACTAATACAACCAGAGCGTCTTCCCGATATAAAACTAACAATATGGTAACTATAATTGTGCTCCTTTCTTTTCGACTTTGCATTATATTTCTGGTTACCTACTTATTCTCTGTTTGGTCTCTATTCGTCGCTAACATAGGTGCCCCACAGAACTCTATTCCTCCTACGCGATCAGAATATTAAGAAGTAACCGAGAAGTTTGTGATTAATATGGAGTCAGCGCAACTTTGTTAGAAAGTATTGTATACTTATAAGCTATTAGTATATGATTTCTTCATATCTAAAAAGTAGATAAAATGCTCGAAATTTATTTAGAATATATTTACTTGGTACAAACTATCTATACTTTATATTACTATCATTTCTCTTTCTATAGATCTACGCAGCCCCTTCACTGCTACATAAAATGGAAATGTCCATAACTATACTTATAGGTAGTTTCTCGTATGGTATATTACTATACTATAAATTTGTGAGAAAACTAAATGGTAAATCTTAGGATATAATATTTTATAACCACAGGACTTTAGTAGTTTATAAGTACATTAAAATCACAAAAAAAGTTAAACTGGAAGAGTGTCACTTCTCTGTAAAAAGGTAAATAACAAACCAGTACCACTCTCACCAACCCACAAAGCCTCGCAAAGAAATCTGCTACTTGTCAGCCTAAGCTTCTATAATAGTACAACACGATTTTCATCTGAAGAAACGCGCCAAGTGGAGAAGAGAAGTACACAATGCACTCACATTTCCTCGAAATTTCATTTTTTTGCTCCCATTAACCCTACCTAATTATCTCTTAATAGCATAGCTCTTCTAGTAATAATCCATATAATAAATGATAATATAAATTACCTTATTACTTTATTTTTTTATAAGTTGTAATGAATTTTCAATGTTTTAAATAATATACATTAATTTTTCTTTATAAATTTTAAAAGTACAAAACAATCATTACAGTGCAAATTTATTTATCTCTTAAGAAAATTACAATAAAAATTGTATATCACCAGTTTTAGTTTTAAGTTAAATATAAACTCCACCTAGTGAAAAATTTCTAATATATAAAACAATTCAACCTTTATCCTACCTATAATATATATATTTAAGAAAATGAAATAAAAAGTGTTATGTAGAAAGTGTATTTGTTTTATATTCGAACATATAAAGCCAAATTATAAAAGATCGCCTACAATAGGCTATCAAATCAAATAACGACAGTAATAATATTGAAAATATAGTTCAAGTATATATATATAATAGAAAATTATATAATTGAAGCTACGATAATCAAGCATTCTTGTTATTGTTCCTATCATGCATGATGTGAATATCATAAACAGTATCAAAGACAGCGTCTGCTTCTTTGTCTACAATTCATATTTTGCCTATCCCCTCTATTCTTCATCTACCTTCTCCCTCCCGAACATCCCTTCCCAAACCTTTTTCAAACTTCTTATGCAATTTGTGCAGTAAACAAAATTTCGCCCTCTTGAATAATCCGAGTTTTACCGTCTACTACGTAGCGACATTTCAAGGGATGTAGACTATTAGCCAGCCCAACTCATAATAAAAATTACAAAATTACAATTATCACCCAATTTTTCCATGATAGTAATCTAATTCATATTTAGATGGAACAACAGAAATCTGGTTTTATAACAATGAACAGTAACCTAAATTATTGGTGTCCTACATAACCCTCCAGTTAAAATGGTACTTATTAGTACTCTGGACCATGTCTATTGTATTACGTTTATATCGATCTCTACTTTCTTCTACAAGACAAGTGAACCCTACCGCTCGATTCACCTCAAGATATATTTTATCTTCTAAGCGTAACAGTAAATTACTTCCTACTATTAAATAATAATAATTAAAATATACTAATTAAAATTATTAATTAAATATATAATGAATATAATAATATAATATAATAATATAAATAATTAAATTAAATATAATATATTAATATTAATATTAATATTATATATAATAATAATAATAATAATAATAATAAATAAATATTAAATTAATAATTACTTAATAAATATAATTAATAATAATTATAATAATAAAATATATATAATTATAAATAACCATAATAATAATATAAAATATTATAATATAATATTAAATAATTTATATAATTATATATAAATAGTAATTATAGAGATATAATATAAATAATATTATAGTAAAATAATAATATTTAATGATGTTAAATGAATGATACAGAGCTAAGTTAGTTTTGGAAGTTGGAGATGTGGAAAAAACTTATCCCATAAATCTGCTGAAGAAGTATATGAGAAGAATAAAATACATTGAGTTTACAAAAATTATGTAAGATGTAGTGATATAATGCCCTTTATAAAGTATATATTATAAGCTAAAGTATGGAACTATTAAAATAAATCTAAGATCCTTAAATGATAAATTGTGATTAATAATGCCTGTTTAATAATGAGTTATAAAGAAACAGTAAATAATGTGTAAGAAAGATTAACAATAAGTATGTTCAGAAGGATCCCACCCTATACTCTTGAGAACAGACTGTCCTGTATGAAGACACTATATATACTCATATTAGAGTATCTTCCTTGGAAGAGAGTCGTTTCCTATACAGTCTTTTTTATGATTCTGAGCAAGTAATTAGATATATTTATAACTGAGCGATTAATTCTTCATACGTCGATAATCAAATTAAATCTTTCCTTCCATAAGCGCAAAGCAAATGAGTAACACCATTGACTCCGTAATGAATTACCACACCCCTCGTAAAGAATCGAATTTTTGAGATATCACGAGAATATTACCAGCCCTAATTAGATGATTTGAAATTACATATCAACTATTATATTTCACAAAAAATGGAAGATGAACGAATATCCAGCAAATTAACTATAATAAACTACGTTTAAATGGATCAGCTAAGTCCGGCAACAAGAAATCTATGAAATAACATGATATTGTGAGAAAAGTTAATCACACAAATGATCCATATAAATTGTTTTTGCCAAAAATGATTACAAATAAGTTTTTAGCCACCATACATGCAGGTCAACAGGTTGAGTCTCGACAGTGCTATTTTCCAATAAATTTTTACGCAATTGTCCGTGTAATACAATATCGAGTACGCTGACACGTTAAAGAATGAATATAAACATAATACCCTAATCTTAGTGAGATTGGAATAATAACATGTAATATCTCCTCTCCTCAATTATAGTATATATGTACAGAAGTCGAAGATTGGAGTGCTCCTGAAATAATGAGAATTATATTATAAGTAATATATTGGAACAGCCATCATATAGACAAGCGTACAACGATGATTAGGCCGACCAGATAAAAATTAAGCACTTGGTATGGTAAGACAGTAACAAGAAAGGACCATCAAGCCTTAATTAATGTACTACAATTAATAAAATACATACGTAAATGCGTACGTGCCTTATCACATTCTAAATGGAATAGAGCAACAAATGGGATAAAGACTTAGCTACATAACAGATAGACCCCTATGAACAAATATAACCACCAATAAGACTGAAGATGAGACTCCTTTAATTGAAGAATGTCCAAATGCTGATTGAGAATACTAGTTATCTCATCGCATAAAAGCTTGATATGTTGTGCGCCTACAGCAGTACACACTTGACTCAAACCGAAATGCTGAAACAGCAAATATCGTGCGCCAGGAAAATAATGACCGAGAAGGAAAATATTCGACCGCAGTGAACCAATAATCCTTGACGAGAAGCCTCTCCTGCCTCAATCAGTAGACCAGTATTTACCCGAAAATTATACATCTCAATCCACTCATGACAGTTGAATTCATACCTCAGAAATTATACATCTACAGACTTACACAGCCAGTCGAACAATGAGACGTTATTCTAAGGAATCTAAATTTCAGGATATCTCTGCCTCATAATCAGAAAGAAAAGGTTAGAATAGCCCACATTAGATTATAATAGTCACAGAGCACTAAACAATGTAGCAGTTAGTGTTACCAATATTAAATCAAAGCAGATATTAGTTTACAGAACCCTATGAATGAATAGATGATTCCTCCGATTGTTATTTTGACCTTTTATTAAGTTTCAGATAGAGCCTAATATAAGATAACATCTTATTAAGCTAGAGATACAAAGATACAAGAGTGATAATGATCGAGATTGAGAATTTCCGGAATGGAGTATGTGCTGGACAAAATACTCCAGGAATCGTCATAAATATTACGATAAGCACCACAGTATATTAGAGTGTATATAGCAAGAGTGGAAATTGACAGTCTGATTCACCGCGCACTAATGTAGAAATGCAGTCTATATAATGCCAATACCTCGCTTCACTTCTCCGTTAATCTACAACACACAAGAAAGATGAGAGAATAAAATAAGCTCACAAAGAAGTTCCCCAATTGAAGCAAACGTGTAGTTATAACACCGTTCATCTTTGTCTTGAATAACCCAATCTGAAACTAGTCCTGCTATAGTATGAGGCTTAACCGTGAACAAATAGGTAACCCAAGTAAAAAGTATTATTAACAATATGACAACTCAAATGAAAATTTTTTAAATGTTAAAAATGTACATAAGTAAGATAATATGATAATATGCCAAATATCGAAATGAGTAAGAATAAAGAAGTTCAAGAAATCTGAGATGCAAAATACAGTACAATAAGGTAATTATAACTAAAAGCAACATCCTAATCGCAAGTTGAACAGAGTAGAGCAAAGTAAGGGTAATATTAATAACCAATGTTGTTTTAAGGAAGTATTCTATCTTTGAAGGGTATATAAAGATTGTAATAAGTAAGATCCTCAATCATAATCCCATAGATAATTACATCAGTCCCTATGCGTCTGCAAAATTACAGAATGAGAAGACTTCCTACCAATAGAAACAAATACAAGTTATATAGAGTGAAAGAGTGTTGTAAATTATAGGTAGAAGATAGCGTCTTGTGATTGATGCTGTTTATCTTGTGACAATCGACAAAAAGCAAAAACAAGCCAGCATCCCGAGTAATACAAATCGATCAATATATAAATTAATACACAAAATGAACGCATGATTCTCAGAGTGATAATAATGTTAGATAAAATATGAAGTGAAGAGAAAAATTGATATTCTTTATAATTATGATGTTTTAAAAAAGGTGAGAACGAATCAAATATTTATAAGAATGGAGCGTTCAGTCTGTATTAAGTAATAAATGAGGAAATCATTATTTATTTTACAGGAACACTCCCACATATATGTTTTATATCCAATATTGTTAACAAATAGTCTATTCCAATTTAGTAGAAAATTCACGACAGATTATACAGAAAAGCGAAAAATAAAAATGTCGAGTTAGCATTATTAATTAGAGTCAATAATCAATAAGCTATATTAACTGTAATAAATTAATGAATTTATGAACTATCCAAATATAAAAGGAAAGTAGGGATAGAAATATGCCTATTGCGAAACTCTGCGCATCCTATATTTATCGAAGTTAAGAATGTTAGATGAAATAAAATTGGATGAAAGTAAAGACGAAATGACACTAAAATATAAATATAATAAATATAATTGAATTATAATTTATTATGAAAAAAAAATAAAAAGATTGTTACATAAATAACAATATATTATAAAATTTCCAGGAATAAAAAGCAGTATACACTTGAATAAGAAATTCCATCTAAACATCACACATAAAATAATTATTATGCGTAGAGACGTATATATATATAATATATAATATATAATATATATATAATAATAATATATATAAAAATATCAATAAATTAATATATATATAATAGTATAAATATAATATGAAATTAAATATTATGAATATCAATATATTTTATTAATTTTTTTGAATGAAGTTTTGTAGAATAATATATATATATATAATTATATATATAAAAATTATAATTATATATACATAATTAATTAATATGGCGTATCCAGGGGGGTGGTAAGTAGGCTCAATATATATAGCACCACCTCACGAAAATGTCTAACACAAAAAATATATACACTTTCAACAGTGAGCTTAAATCATTCTATATTATCGATTATAAATATAAATAACTTATAATTAGCAAAATATAAGATAATAATATAACAAATTAAATTTGATATAAATATTCTATAATTGTTATTTGCGTTTTATTCAAGTTCGTCAATGTACTATATACTCACCCTAGTTAAAAGAATTAAAAACATTATAATTAAATTTGAAATGATATAAAATTATAGCATATAACAATTATAAATGAATTATCAACAGATTTTTTTATTGATACTAAAGTAATGGTCAGGCCATACGAGTAGTATATTATGTAGTATGACATTGGAAATATCTACATATAAATGACTAAACCCAAAATGTAAGATCACTCAATAGTTATGCTAAAAGACAGACCACCATCAATATCCTACTAATATCCGACCTCACTATAATATCAATAATATGACTAATATTACTTAGTAACTCCATTTTATTACCAGTTTGAGATAGTAAATATAATATATTTATATAATTATATATAATATATATAATTAATACAGATTATGATAGAGAGAGGTTTTAATAACATGTAAAGAAAGATTTTCTTCACTTATATAGTCTAATGTGATTTAAATAAATACGAACAGGTTAAATGTGTATACATAATTATGAGATAATATCTCATAAAATAATAATACATATAATAATATGATAGTAACATTATATACAAGGTAATAACTTATGGTGTTATTTAATTAAATTGAGAAGATTATATAGAGTAATAAAAGCAGTAAATGTATGAAATTTTAATTAGATTAAGTTTAAATAATGTACTCACACAGATAATCAAGATCAATCCAAAAAACTGCACTAATAGTATCAGTAACTAGTTCCGAATGACTGACTAGAATCCATGCACTGAGTATATTAATACAAAATTTCACTTAAAGGTGCCACTGACGAGGCAGTAACATATAATAACATTATCCTTATAAAATCTAAGATAAATTTGCATCGTATAACAAAGCAATTCACTACTTCAAACAAATGAAATCACTTCACAGCACTAAAAAAGAAGATAACACTATACAATGCTTTATTTGAACGTTTCACGTAGCTCAGAGGTAACAAAATAGAATCGCAGACCCCATACTCCGAGGTTCGAATCCTGGTCGGTCTGGAAAGCAAAACCAAGTTTGTATTGTGTTGACTAATCGCCTACATAAATTAAATCACTTGATTTAATTTAATAACTTAATTTAATGATAAATCAAAGATGGCGGATCATGACAGAGGTTCAATGCTCCTTCTATGAGTAACAGGAACAAAGCAAGCAAGCATACTTCACTGCATTGAGGAATATTGAATAATACACTATTAGCCTCTTTCAGCTCAAATGAATCAAAATCAATCGGAATCAATATGATTAGATTGACGGTTCGAATTTACATCAATGATCAGTCTCTACCAATCCTACTCTTCACTATTATATACTTTTTTTTATGCGTTTATTCTGTCGAACTTGATGATTGAAGTCTGGCAAGTTTGTTCTGCCGAAATCATGTGACCTAGATGAGTGTTCGATTGATTCAGATTCGGTTGGTGTGATGCGGGAAAAAATTCCCTAGTATACGAAGACTTCCCCCTGAATCTAGTATTGTCGGATCTTGATTGATTAGTTTTGATATTAATTGATTTTAACTCGAAGATGTCTAATAATAATAATAAATCAGATTCTTGTCGATTCGTTATGATATCGATTGATTTAGAATAGTATTAAGGGAGGGGGGATTAGACCCTTCTCACTAACGATATGAACCATATTTAAATCATACTTGTTCGCAATTACATATATCTGGGTTGGACTAGATTGATCAGATCCACTGGAGTTTGAAATAGCGGCAAACATCCATTCCCTATTGTTTTATGATGAAATTTCCCGAATCTCGTAAGTCAATTGTTTTGATGATTCGAATTGATTCGGAATATATTCCTAGAAGTTGATCGAACTATAACAGTATAACCTATAACTAACATTACTATAACTATACTTGTTAATTTTACTTTAACTTTACTAACAACTAAACTAAATACCACAACAACTACACTACACTACAACTACACTACACTCAAACTATAAACATAACTAAACTTGATGTCAAGAAGCTATAACTATAACTATAAATAACTTTTTTTATTTTTGCTTACTTTATTTTTAATTGTATTGTTTAAATAACTTTTTATAATTTTACTGTTATTATATTAATTTTATCGTAACATTTATAATCTTGTTTAGATTATTTAATTATAATATTTTAAAGTTTATGAATTTATTATGTTTTTTTCTTTTTATAGTTATAATTTAGCACTCATAATAAAATGGGTTTAAATCGATTTTATTTTTTACTAAAATTAAATTTTAATTTAAAGAATTTTTTCCATTTTTATAAATACAATTTGACTATGATTTAATTATGATTCTCGTTAGTTTACTCAAATTCTCGACTACATTATATTTAATATATATTATATATATATATAAGACCTTATATATATTATACTTACTATATATAATATATTATATATTTAATATATTATTATTTATTATATATATTATATAATATTTATATATAATATATTTATATTTATATATAATATAGTATATTATAATAATACTACTAATAAATATATAATATATATATATTAATATATTTTATATATTATATAATATATATATATTATATTATATTATTATACTATTTATATATATATATATATACATTTATAATATATAATATATATATTATATATATATTTATATATTATATATATAATATATAATATTATATAATAAAATGGATTTTATATCGCATTGATTACCAAGGATGTTGATTTTTTCAAAAAATGAAGAAAATGAGCAGTTTATGAAAGGTTTTTATTAACAGATAAACATTGGGAAATTGTATTAAATGAGATTTCTGTATTAAATTTTCTTTGAAAGTTGCCTATCTAACTAAATTACTTAAGCTCAACCTAACTTAAATAAACAACTCAAATAGTGGATTTGAAATTCTAGAAAGGTATTTATTCCCCGGTCCTTCTAATTTTATTATCGTTTTCGAAAAAAATTTTGAGAACATAACATATTATAACTATATTAATATATAATATATATATATATTATATATCTTAATTTATATATATATACATTAATATATATTACTATATATATTTTGTATATCTATATATATTATCAGATTTATTATATATTAATTATAGCAGAGTGCACACGGAATCCAACAAAAAAACATAAAAAAAAGAAGAAAAACAAAAACATATATATAATATTAATATATATATATATATATATATAATATATATTATATTATATATATATATTAATATATATTATTAATATATAATAATATTATATATACGTATATATATTTATATATCATTATAATATATAATATATAATATATATAATATATATATATATAATTATATATATATATATATACTATTATAATTTATATATATATATATATTATAATATTTTTATATATATAAATATATACTATATATATTTATATATATATATATATGTATTAGTTTCCAGGCTTTAATTATATTTATAGAAAATAATATATCACACTTTCCAATATATAATACAAGGTATATCAATCTTTATAAATAATATGAGATGATATATAGTTCTTTAAAAATATATGAAAAAAAATCATATATAGTAATTATATAAATAAAAATTATTATCAGTTTAATTAATTATTGAATATAATATAAAGTAAAGGATTATTTTTCACAATATAAAATATTTTCGAATTTAACCATCGGTCAATGCTTATACGTAAGGTAGAAAAAGTCAGGTGTAGATTTTAAGAAGATACGAGATGAATGTTCATATGATTCATAATGTTAAGAAGGGAACAATAAGCATGCATAACACCGACGTATACTATAAATATATATATATATATATATTATATATATATATATAATTATATTATATATATATATATTTATAATATATATATATATATATATTATATACTATATATTTAAATTCAGAATATAATAATTATATATAATATACTATTTATATATAAATATATATATATATATATATATATATAATTTATATATATATATAAATATTAATATATATTATATTATATATATGATATATAAAATATTATATATATTTATATATATATATATATCATCATATCTCTATATATTATATAATATTTCTAGTAATATATGCAAATATTTAAAATTAATAGGTAAATAATATAATATAATAACGAGCAAAGTTTCCAAACTATTAAAAAAGGATCTAACAAAAATTACATTGATCATATAACTATAATACGCTCGACGATTGAGATAAATACAAACGATAATATAATAATGAAATAATAATAATATAATATATAATAATAATAAATAATAATAATATTATAATATGATAATATAATATGTTATAAATAATAATATATAATAATAATATTAATTATTAATATAATAATAATATAATAATAATAATAATATAATAGTAATAACAACAATCAAATTTAAAACATCAAAATATTAATATTTAATGTTAAAAAAATTCTTTCTAATTATTATTTTATTATTATTATTTTCTTTTATTTTATTTTTATTATTATTATTATTTATGATTATGAATTATGATTATGATTATGATTATATTATTGTATTATTTTATTATATTTATTGATTATTATATTATTATTATTTTATTATTTATTATTATTATTATTATTATTATTTATTATTTTTATTTAATTATGAGTATACATCTTGCTAACATTATTATTATTATTATTATTATATATTATATATAATAATATAATAATGAATATATAATAATATAATATATATTATAATAATATTAGAATATATATTAAAATAATGTTATATATTAATAATAATATGAATAATAATTTAATAATCATAAGTATAAGAAAAATTTAACATAAATTCAAATTTATATTTAAATTTTTAAAAATTTCTTTCTTTTATTATTTTTGATAATTATGATTATTATAAAATTATTATTTATTCCTATTATTATTTATTTGATTAATTATTATTATTATTTTATTATTTTTATTATTATTATTTTATTATTATTATTATTTTTATTTATCTGGTTTATATATGTATTTTTATTTTTATTTTTTTTATTATCATTATTATTATTTTTTATTTATGATTATTATATTATTATTATTACTATTTTTTATTAATAGTGAGGATGAGTTGAGGTTAATATTATTTATTTTATTAATTTTTTATTTTATTATTATCTATTATTATTTTTAATTATATTTTTATTTCTTTCCTTCTTTAGCTTTATTTTATATGTAATTTTTTTCTATTATTTTAATTAATTTTAAAATATTGTTATAAAATTTATAGATTACTTATTGCATTTCATTTTTTTATTCATTTTTTTTAAATTATTTACAATATTTATTCATTATCTTATTCTAATTCATTTTCACCTAAATTGTATTTCTATTTTATTTCATAATTGAAAATTTCAATTATGATTCATTAAATATCATCCGAATTTTAGTCACTATCGGTTTGACAAGTCAAAATGTTTAGAAATAGAAAACTTTTCATTAACCTAAGTTAATAACGTTTAATTTTCTTCTTTTATTTTAACTTCTAACTTCTTCTTTCTCTTTCTTATGATTCTTCTTATTTTATTCTTCTTGTTTTACTTATTATCTCTTTTTATGCTTCTTCTTCTTCTTTTCTTTCTTCTTCATTCTTTTCTTCTTCTTCTTTATTCTTCTTCTTTTTTTCTTCTATTCTTTTTCTTTCTGTTCTTCGTCTTCTTCTTCTTCTATCCTTTCTATTTCTTCTTTCTTTTCTTATTCTTTTTTTTCTTCTTCTTATGATTATGGGATGGGGTATTGAATGACATTGGTGACTGCAGGTTGGGTCGGACTTCTATTTCGGACAAGAGGTTAGGAAACAACAAGAGAGACATTGCTAAGAAACAGTTTTTCGGGATGGTCCAGTCCTCGTCGATATTGTGCCGAAATGAAAGCGGATATCTTTTAAATGCAGAAGTTCGGAACAAAATAACGATTTAGCTATTGTTTTACATAGAATTACGAGTATAATTCAATTATGAACATGATTGCAACTTTATTAAAGATCCGTGATTTTGTTCGGAATTTCAAATTTAATGGCTTTACAATTATATTTCAAGGATAGAAACAATATAGGAAGGGGTGGCGTTATGATTTAATTAAAATATATATCTAAACTACAGCTGGAATTATCTGTGTTAATGAAATTGATATCCTTGGAGTTAAAATAGAAACAACGATAAATTGGACTTTAATAATGTTCTATCTGTATTACACCGTCTCACAATCGAAAATGTAGCTTTGTATACCGAATTAAACAGAATTTCAGAAGGGCATGCAATAATTGTAAGGAACTTTAACTGCCCAAATTCGACTATAATTTACATTGATGCAGATCCGGGAGGAAAGCGATTACTAAAATTTTAGGAGACAATATTCCTTTTTAAATAATGGGGTTGCCCTATCGAGGGGAAACATATTTTAGAACTATAAATAGTGAGTCACTTGATTAAGTAGAAGTTTTGAGTTATCGAACCCCATTGTTAAAAGTGATCAACATGATTAATTTACCATTATATTGAAAACAAAATAACAACATACTTGAAATTTGCCGTGTTTTTAAGAACGCAGAATTTTGATGAGCTAAGGGACAGTTTATATTCTATGATTGGAATAGAGAATTAACAGGAAATGCAATGTAATGTGGGATACGTTGCTAAAATTATTTAAGACAAGAAAAAGAGTTTGGTTTAGTTAAATGGAAAATAATTTGTCTATTTAAAGTAGAGAATGGTGGAATAATTGAAATTAGAGATTTCTTTGAAGTAATAGAAGTTAGAGCATATAAATATGGAAGTCGTCTTTCAGTGGAAAAGTAATAATAGTTACATAGTTGTCGTCGAAAGCTGCAACCGATTAATTAGATATTATAAACGAAAACTATGAAAGATATTGTAGTGAATGTTTAAATTATCCTAAAGTTTTCAAAGTATGTAATAACAAAGTAACATAAGGAATAAAGCCCTTTACTTGAATTAATTGTACTTTAAAATCAAACAGTGCTGATATGCAAACATTTTAAATAATTTATTTCTCGGACAGTTTTTACGAAACAAGAATCTAAGACTAGCGCTGACCGTAGAATGGAAGAACATAGGAAATTTTCATGCAGAGAACATTTTAGATACTTTGAAATTCATAGAAGAGGAAGTTGCTTTCCAGATTGATAAAAATATTTAATAATAATCGCACCTTGGAAGATGCGATACAGATAGATATTTTATACAATTGAAAGACATAAGTGGAATATTGTTCTCGAAAGGAGAATTTGGATTGTCTTATGAGAAATATATATCAACTCATATATTTAAGTCTTAATTCCATTTCAAAAAGGAGTCGTAAGGTTCCGAATAACTACAGACCAATCAGTCCCATTTATATTGTTAAAATTTTTGAAGCATACTAAACATAGATGAGGTTGCACATTTGAGACTGGGACTTGCTCAAGAATCCCAACCGGTTCTAGAAGAAAGATCATGCTAAAATTTGCTAGAATATTTTAAATGTGGTTAGCGATATGTAGGATAATTAATCTATCGTGTCATTTACTTAACTTTCAAAAGCATTTGATAACGTTCCCTCATCAAGATTATGAAAAAGCTTAGAGCTCATGGTATTCGAGGAAACTTTTAATATTGGATTAAAAATTGGCTTTCGGATCGTCAACAACAGAGTTCGGTTAATCATGGGATGGTCGTTATCAATGGTGAATGTTATGATTGGACGAATGTTACTAGTAGTGGTGTACCGCAAGGATCTGTCCTGGGTCCAATACTGTATATATATATATGTAAATGAATATAGAGAAAATAATATATATATAATATTTCGAAAATTTCGCAGATGATACGAAACATGGAAATCGCATAATATGTTGAGAAAGTTTCAAATTTATCCAAAGCGAACATTGAACAAGATTACATCTAAATAGACAATAAAATATGTTTATAGGTATAAATTTAAATGTAAGGTTATTAACATTTGGGAAGTAGGACAAGACTATGTTACAAAAATATGACACAGTTATCAAGTTGGCAGTGAGAAAAGGATTAGGAGTATTTAATATTAATAAGGATTTAAAGTTTGCGAAGCAATATGTGCGGAAGCTGTTAAAAAAGCAAAATTAAAGCTCTTAGGATTACTTTGCCAGAAAATTCGAGTATAAATCTAACAATATAAATACTTTCTTCTATAAAACATTAGGTTAGACCTTCATCTGGGAATACGCAGTGCAGTTTTGGAGCCCCTCAAAAAGACATAGAAAAATTGAAAGATTCAGAAGAAGGGCAACCATTAATCCTAATTGAGAGGTAAATCATTGATGAGCAACGACGTACGGAGGATTAGATTCATTCTTTAGAAAACAAGAGAAGTTTGAGAGGAAATTAATAGAAGTTTTTTCAAAATACTAAATAAATTTGACAATGTCGATTACAGCAATTCTTTAGATAGATTTTAATGATGTCACGAAGTAAGTGGGCATAAACTTTGTTCATAACGATTTCAACAAAGTATGCAAAGAATTCTTCAGTTAGAGTGTATGTGAGAAGTGGAAAGATGTCTCTTCTTTTATGAAATAAGGTGAACAGCGGCACAATCGATTTATTCAAAGAAAAAGTTAGATAACACTTTAGGAAATTGGTCTGATGAATTAATCATACGAATCTTGTTATTACTAAAAACGATTTATTAGATTAAGGTGGAATCAACGAAGGAGAGGGATTTGATAAAAGTTAAAAGTACATCTTAAAGAATTTGGCGCCGACTTTATGTGACGATTTAATGTGTTACTTAGAGGTAAATTTGCGCAGTGTTTACGCTGTTCTACGCTCTAGTCGGTCGTCGCATGTGATCAACTAAGATTTAAATTTGTCAATAAGCGCTTGTTGTTTCACGCTTAGGGAGTTATTTCTAACGGTTTGTTAAGCCAGCGTTGCTCATTTCGATCACATATCAGATATTATTGTATTAAGACAATTTTGATGTCCACAGTATAGAGGGTTATTTCAACGTTTAGCCCGCGGTGACTTCATTCGATCACACTATCGTCTTAAATTTGTAATAACAGTTTTGTTGTCCCCACTTAGAGGTTATTTCTACAGTTCTAAAGCCGAGTGACATTCATCGATAAACTTCAATAATATTTTGTATTATTAATTTGGTTAATCACGCAGTTTTGATGATCACCACTAGAGGGTTATTTATACGTTTAGCCGGTGACTCATCGGAGCACACTATCGTTCTTATTTGTGATACAGTTTTGTGTCCCACTTAGGGGTTATTTTAAAATTCTAGCGGTGACATCTGCGATCACACAATTCATAATATTTTGTATAACAGTTTTGGGGTCACCGTTTAGAGGTTAATTAGTAACGTTCTAAGCCGGTGACACCATCGATTCCCTCAGACTAGCCTGGAGTGGACTGAAAGTCTTTGCTAGTCGGTGGGAAGTAGATATACTCTCCTCCGTTCTCTTCTTTTTTCTTCTTCGTCCTCATTTGGCTTATTTCGACTTCTTTTCTTGTCTTTTTCTTTTTTCTCTTCTTCTTCGATCTTTTTCTTCTTCTTATTCTGTCTTCTTCGTCTTCTTCTTCTTCTTTTCTTCTTTTTTTCTTCTTCTTCTGTTCTGTTTTGTCTTTCTTCTTGCTTCTTCTTCTTTTTTTCTTCTTCTTCTTTTTTCTTCTTGCGATATCTTTTTTTCACAGAGATTGGGTGTGAGGGTGCGCACATACCCGGAAAAAAAAAAGCTAAGTTAGAAGACATGACGTAGTCGAAATTAATGTCCATGTCCTAATGATCCTTACCCTAAATGGAAGCCACCGTCGCGCATACATAAAATCCACTCTATTGGCTCTTACAAGCCATCAATGTTGGGTTTTATCCCATGGGCAAGCTCAACCATATCCCCAGACAAAACCTCACCATTCACTATTATTATGAACTTTTTCGTCGTCAACTGCCAAAACTCACTTCTTTCTTTCAGTATTCCTTTATTGACCAATATACTTTTTTCTTGATCTCCAGCGATCGAATTCCCAACAAATCCAACTATACATCGCTAAACACTGACTATTTTCATCCTTTCCATATGATGAAACCATCTTAATACATCTTTACTCCTCTTTTCAATTTACCAATTTCTTATCAGCTCAATTGCTTGAGCTAGCCACTTTTACATTTTATTATTATTATCTTTCTCACACCTAATGCGTAGTAAGAATTGTCATCTGACAGATTTATCCTTTATTATTCAAACCATGGTTTCATTCTATATATGTAACCAGGCTAAAAATGAGTTCCATGCAAAACCCATAGCTCAATCAGGCTTATCTAGTATTCACCAAGGTTTTAATTGCAATCGCACCTTTAGCCTACATTACATAACTTTCCTACTCCACTCTGCATCATCCGTTCCCTTTTATTCCAACATATATATATATTTAGTGATAGTTTGTTTATAAATTGTCAAAATATGAAAAAGTAAAGAAATTATATAGCATATATAGCATCAGGCTAATTCTTAATTACCATGCTTTCAAAACCCTCTATGATTACAACTCTGCAAAACGACTCCATGTCCTCTCGGCCTCAAACTGTGTCAGATTAGCGCACAAAATTAATCATCAAGCAAACGTATTTTAACAGGCAACCTCACTCTTTCATTCTTTATCAAAGAGCGAATCTACAATTTCCGGAAAATCTACAACAGACGCAGCAGCACGCATATGGAGGCAGCATTCTACACGTAAAACTCACCCTAATAGAAAAATATTCCTATGATCAACAAATTAAATAGTCATAAAGACTATATTACAAGTCGTACTGAGCTACTATCCACCCATTATATATGCCACATTAAACTTCACTCATTTTGATTTTAAACCGTTCATTATCGACGACATTATTGATATAAATTTCAGAAGACATACACCCCCATATATTAAATTAAACGCTTGATACAAAGAGTTTCCTAGCTAATTTCGTGTCATCGCCTGTTCCAGTCCAAAGATTTAAATACATGTATTCTTCTCTTTAATTTTCTCAATCATTTGTTTCCAATGTGAAATTTGTGATTATCGATTTTTTAATGCACCTCATTTTTCACCAATTAGTACCTCAGTCACCCGACGCATCTTTCAGCCAAATACCCGTTTATTATATTATATATATATTATATTATATTAATATTATATATATATATATATTATAATATATATATATTATATATATCTATTATAATATATAATAATATATATTATATATAATTATCATACTAACTATATATTACTATATATATCTTTCTAAACATCATAAATAAACTAACTCACCTATAAATCTTACAGTTCCCTTTACCCTATTAGAGTCTATTGCTGCTCTCCTCCGATCCTTCGGAACTATACCTCCATAACTTCCTTGTTACCAAAAATCATATCCAGTCAATCACAATATCACCTCAATTCTTGATTCATTTCACAGGGCTAGCCACTTCTCCGACCCATTGCCAATGCTTAACATTTGTTTAATGTTACATATAACCTACTAATTACCATCCAAATACCTATTTCTTTTCTACACCATCAACCCACATATTCACTTAATCTGTGTCTTACTGCCAAGTGAGACGAGTTACCAACGATCTCCACTAATCATCACATTCATTTCATCAATCATTAAAGTTCCATTTTAATGCTGAAATTCCGCTCTCTCTCTCTTCTTCTATATGTCTCTCCAACGGTATCCCTTGTCTCTCTTCTCTCTCTCTCTCTTTCTCTCTCTCTCTCTCTAATACTTATATTTATTTATATAATATTTATTATATATGATATTATATTATAATTTAATATATATTATATTATATTATATAGTATCTATAATATATATATTTATGAATATCAATTGATGAATTTGTGTTATTTTTATATATATATATAAATAAATATATATATATTAAATTATATTTATATGATATATATTATAAGATAATAAAATTAATATTACGTTATATATATTATATAGTATTATATTAGATAAATCTTATGGGCCAATACACAAGAAATATTCAAAATTTTAAGATATTATTAAGGTCTAACTTTATGAAGTTAATTTGACATATATATAAATACATAATATATAAATTTAACCTGAAAATAACTTCATATAAAGCAGTGATGATTATGTATGAATTTAGTATTTATAATATGCATCAATAGACGTTCATGTATAAATGATAAGTAACATACTAACGGTCAATTATATAAAATATTATATATATATATATATATTATATACTTATATATATTATTATATAATATATATATTCATTAATATATAATATAATATTATATAATATATAATATAATATTAGTGCGTAAATATATATATAGCTATTATATAATAATAATGTCGCTTAACTTATTACTTGCATACTCAGCGCACTTGTGCATGGCGCCATTGTGCGGCACACTACGCAGCACAACACCACAAACACGCACCAACACACAAACACCCACACACACAACACACAACACACAACACCACACACACACACAACACACAACACACAACAACACACACACACAACACCACACACAAGACAGCAACACACACAACACGACACACAAACACACAACACCACACACACACACCACACACAACACACCAAACAACAACAACACACAAAAACAACACGACCCAACACAACACACACAAAACACACACAACACCAACACCACACACACACAACACAACCCACACAACACAACACACACAACCAACCAACACACACACACACAGTACAAAGATACCAACAACGACACAACCAACACAGACACACCACACACACACACACAACACAAACACACACACACACACACACACACAACACTATATATATATATAATATATATATATAGTTATTATATAATTGTTTATTTAAATATATATTTAAATTTTAGTATTTAAGATAATATTATTCTTAGTATAAAAAATCGTATTTAATTTAAATATATGAGTATTATAACGATTAGAAAACTTTAGGAAAACTAATAAAAAAATGATATCACAAGTTTCGGAAGTCAGGGAATCCCTTTTCGCTTTTCGATTCCCTTTTCAATGATAAAATAATAAAGACTAAACAATTGAAAGTAGAAGTAAAACTAATAAACTAAGTTTCATTTTTGTTTGAGCTAAAATAATTATATCTCCCGTAGTTGCATTAGCGGCTTTTTATTTAAAAATGATTCTTTAATAAAATGTTGTTTGTTAATGCTTCCAAGTTAAAAAAAATCGTTTATTATTGTTAATGCATTTTGTATTATTTATAATAAAAGATTCATAGTAGTAATCTCCTACGGTTTACAATTACCTTGAGTTATCCCAACGTGCATGTAAATATTTTTTCCATTTTGATTCCATATGTATTCCATATTTATCCCATATCTTTTCCCATGATTATCCCACATTTATCCCATATTATGCCATATTTATCCATCTTTTTCCAATGATTATCCCACATTTATCTCATATTATTCCATATTTATCCCATCTTCTTGCCAAGATTTTCCACATTTATCCCATATTTTTCCCATAATTTTCTTGTCTTCTATGACTTACTAGTCCCGAATTTAAATTATCTATATATTCTTAAACTATGGGAATGCCGATATTTCCTTCCACTGAAATCATGTTTCCTCCATATATACTGTATTATAATCCATACATCCTATTTTGTATACCCAATGTTGTTATTTTCTACCCTAAAGTTGTTTTTAAATCTTTTTTTTTTAAAGTAAACGGAACCAATTGTACTAAACTTATGTTTTTTTGAAAATACTTTTATTTCAGAATTCACATTGTTAGGGTAAACTAATAGGTTTTCTTTTTAGAAGGAATTTTCCCCCCCCTTGAGACATAGAATTTTTTCTTTTCGCCATTAATAGAGCTTTTTTCATTTCTCAAAATCATATTTGGGACATTTTCTTATAATATATAAATGGTAGTTTAAATTATGCTAGAATACATATTATATATAGTACCATACCTACCTAAAATATAATTATAACCAATCATAAACAAAAATATCAATGTATCACTAATATATATATATGATAACTAGTATTAAATATACATATATATACTAACTAATAACTCACACCATCGACTTCTTTTAATCTATTTTAATTACCTATATTATATTAAATAATCATACTAATATATTACTACTATGCATATATATCCTATATCTATATTCTTCTAACATACTATTATCAACAATCTATATAGTAATAACACATAATACAAAATAATATATATATATAATAATATACCGATCATATATATATATAATACATTATATAATATTAATACTATATTATAATATATAATATAGGCAAAATAATTTCATAATAATTACTCATATACAATATTTATATATTTTTGATACATATTAAACATCACGCCTACTACCAATTAAATAACGATACAACATACCTATATATAATTACTATAATATATATTTATTACAAATAACATTAGTATATATATATATATATTATATATAGATATCTATACTACTCTCCTATAGAGTATAAGCAATATTAATTATATAGGATGTATGCAGCCGATCAATCTATATCCAGTTGAACTATTGGATAATCTTGGATATTATCAGAAAGTATTCGTTTGTCATGCAATCCAAAAATCCGTTTGCTTATATGACATATTCAATCCCCTGATGACAAAAAATCAGCTCGTCGAGACCGTAAAACTTTTCCACAATAGAAAATTCAATCCATCAATCTTTCTGGTTTCTTTACTCTCAACTCTTTATTGAAATCATTTACCTTTTTTAAATGTCCAACCAACTGTATTGGTTCCCATTTCCTCTCTTGATAATTCTGTCGATATTTACTATGTTCAGACTCAGTAAAGCTAAACATATTTGCTCAAGCTTTTATTCCAACATTCCCTTTTTAAACGTGTATCCAGAGCTTTATTCTTCATCTCTCTTCTTCCTTTTTACTTCATTAAATGTAATTTGTAACTCTTGAGATTAACACATAAGAAGGTGGAGGAGTGCTGAAATTTTCTCCAAGTGTTCCTCAAACTTGTGTTTTCTCAGCTTGCACCCTGCGAACTTAATAAAATGTTTTCCCTCATGCTGATCAACGTTTCAGTCTTTACTCTGGTTTGAAGGGGTGATAATCAGATGTGCATGTTGGATTACTGAGTCTGCCCTCTTCCAATTATGAGCTAATAAACTCCGCACTTATTTCATTTATTTTATTCCCATTTTAGGCGAAAGCAAAATCACTTCAACAAAAAAAAAAAAAAAAATACTTGCTCAAGGTGATAGTGGCTTTAACTTCTGATTTACATGAACGCAACTGCAATTGGATATGAATGGGTCTCTGATCGTCGTTGTTTCCTTCTTTTTCTGTCAATAGCGGTGTTCCCTCAAAGTCGGTTCTGCATATGTTCTTACTTTGTGTATTCTAATGGCTTTTTTCGTTAAAGAATTAAATTTATATGGTCTCGTTATACAAATAACCGCACACCTCGTGAAACATCTTCTTTCCATGACTTTTTCCTTTATATCAAATCTCTCTCGATAATTTTCGATTTCTTCAGTGATAGATCTCGCTCTGGTATATTCATTAAGGGTGCTTTACTTTCAATCTCTCTATATATACTATCGCTAATTCTTTCCACGTGGATCTAAATTGACTTGCTATTCTGTATCGCTGATAGCAGAGACTTGTCCTCAGTTTTATAATCTTGGATATCTCTTCGCTATTTTCTATTCTCGCACCCTCAGATGTTGTAGCGATTAGAGCAAATTTTCTAGTTATGAGGGGCATTATTCGACTTTATAAGGAAATATTTGAAGTTCTATTGCTAACCTTTTAAGTGTCTTTTAAGTTATTCTTTTAAAACACCGCGTATTTTTCCTGCCATTCACATATTTCCTTGCTCCTTAAGGAAATTCCATAAACTAGTTTAAGTCTTTATCGCAGCGTTCGGCTCTCGTAGGAGGATCTTTTTTTTTACGTGTCGGACACTCGCTTTAGACCCACATTAAACTTCACTTCTTCGGCCCATTACATGAACATAAAATGTTTACTTTCTGGCAAACTTTCAATACATCATATTCAACACTGGCTCCCCTTGCATTGGGTGGTCCCTCAATACCGAAACGTAAACTAGCTTGTCGTTCTGAGTTCCCACTTTCTGTTTGAACTGGCAAGGTATTCTCACTTATTAATTTTCCTCTCCTTTTCTCAGTATATCGCAATAATCTCTCATCTCTCTCACTTAAATAACAATATGACTCTTACCTCTACATCTCCTACTATCTTTTTTATCATTGAGAAGCTTCTTTTCTAGTATCTACATCTTCCTCTACATCTAACTCACTCTTATGCGGTGGACGTCTCCTCTCATAATGGTATTCACTGCGTCTCCATTTTTGGTCTAGCTCGCGTGGGCGTCGGAACGGGGTGGGATGCAGATTACTCATACCTGTATCTACGTATATGAGGCTTTTAATAATATGTACTGAAACTTATTTCTTAATGTGAATTTACTTACTTCTTGACTCGTCTTTATCGAATTTTTGCGGGCTGATACTCTCTTCTTGTGAGGGAGAGTGAGAGTTGAGTGAGAGATTAGATGTCACACGCCGTCTGGGTTCGCGAACTCTCTTTGCCTTATCTCTTCCTCAATGAAATTAACTGCGTTACTTAAGATCGCCTCGAGTCAAGAGTAACCATGTAGGCATGTGAGAATTGGTAATGTTCTCGACTGATAGATACTTGCGAACTGCTCACCATATCTCTCGTTTTTCAGTCTCTTAATTCATCTCTTGGATTGGCCCATAGGATTTTACAGGCGCTGAGGTATCAGGAGCGTTTTAGCTTAATTTTGGCGGTGCCCTAGGGTTTTGCTCGATATTTGTGTTCCAAATTCTTATGAAGAGTGATTTGTTGGAAGCTGTGGTTATGGCTCTCGTAAGTCCAGTACTAGCTCCCCTCGATAGCTTTAGGATGTTTCTTTTACTTCTTTTACCTAGTACTCACCTTGTTTCTCTTTGTAGTGGCTATCATCTTTCCATCTTTCTTAGTGTTTTAATCCATACTCTAATTTATTATAATCTACCTCATTTATTAATAGCGCTGTCATCTGTGTATGACTCATTATATGCACTAATTACGTATATCTGTTAATATTTTGCTATGTGTTTAGAATGAATTTTTGAGGTACGTTCAACACCCCACTTTGTAATTGAAGGTTCTGCCGTGTGAATGAAGGCGGTTTAAAACTGTATAAATAAAAAAAAATAAAAGGTATCTAACATACTCGAATAAATCTTAGCCTAGCTGAATAATATCCCATACCTTTAAATGGGAATAGTGCACGGATTATATCTGGATTCGACACTCTACTAAGCTTTATGACATTGTGGCTTTAATAATAACTCAATATATCATACTAATGTAACTAGCGATATCTCAGAAAAATTTTCATTATATCGGGGAGGTAATTTGTATGGGAGTTGTCATACATTGTAATGATGGCTCTATATATCAAAAATTATTTTTAAAGATTTAATTAATACTTGATATATACGTGGATATCATGGTCTGTACCTATGTACTTATTCAAAACTACTCACTAGACTAATAACCCTGCTTTGGATTTCCATATTTTAACTCATATGAATATATTTAATTAGAATGAATAATATACATTATATAGGTGGAATCATATAAAATTCAGACAATAATAATAAATCAATTAATTGAAGATAAAAGATTAAGTAATATTTTATAATAATTAATTTAGTGATTAATTAATGTATAATAATAATTACAATTAATATTAGATTAATAAATTTTACATATAATTCTTAGAAAGTCGCTAAATATTAATACTATACTGACTGTTATAATATATGCAAGGGTTGTGATCATTGTTGTGGCATTCTTCTATCCATTTTCGGGAGGAAATCCCCGACACTTTACAGGTTAAGCTATTTACCCCATCTCTAATTAAAAATATTAAAAATAACAGATATATATTTAAGAGAAACAGTATACTTCGCGCTGTGCATGATATATTTTATCAAATATTTAAATGCAATATTGTGATAAAAGTAGGAGATACTTGAGGCTTATCTCATGAAAATTAATAAATGGATAATAGGTTTGTCGATGCTACAGATCAAGGGAATTCCATTTCATATATTAGAGATGGCATGAAAATGGAGCCAAAGAGTTAGTCGAATTTTTATCAGTTAATAGTATGTATATATATGACTTATATATATAGGAGTAAAAAGCATAGTAATAATATATCAGCCGATACTACTCTAATATCTCACTTAGTCTATAGAACTTATTTATATAATTAATATTTAGTGAGTATAATATAATTTTATGATAATTTTTTATATTTTTTAGTATTTTATGTTAATGGTTATACGGGAATTATTGTATTAATACACTTACCTATGCAAAAAACAAGGAAGAATAATCAATTCACTATCGCTACTCTCATATGTTTTATACGTTAATTAAGTGAAGTTTAAATTTGATTGATATAGTTTGACATGTAATAATGTTTTAATACATTTGCAGTGATATTAATGGATATCATTAAGTTATTTACTTTTAATCTTATATTAAAGGGATAATATATATTATTTAATTTATAGGCGTGTTTTGATCATATTTAATAAGAAGGTGAAATGTTTTTATTTTAATAATAAATTATTATTGATGTTATTTCATATTTCGATTGGTTTTATTGATAAATTGAGTTACGGTATATTACGTTTTTTTATAATTTTAATTTCTTATCATATAACTATAATATATTGTACTATGCTTAAAGAATATCTCTGGTTTAAATCTAGTATAATTTATCATTGAATCAGTCTAAAGATCAATAAAAAAGCGAAGTAAAGCTACTATAAGCTTCGGATATTAAAACTTGTTGGATTATTAAAATTTACTTACTGCGAAAATGGAACTAGGAATATATTTATTTGTGTAATATAATTATTAGTTAATAAATAACAAAACATTATAATAATATACGTTTTATTATTAAATTTATTATATGTTAATCTTATTAAATAATTTGCGTAATATTATATTTTATTAATGATAATTATAATATTTACTATATATTTATATAGATTGATTACTATATTTAGAATTGAATATTTAATATAATATATATATATATAATTGTGGTAATATACTACGTTAATAATTAGAAAATTAATAATTATCTTAAGTTAATTGGATTATAGTACTTAATGCTAACTATATTTCAGGATGAATACAATTTCTATGAGTATGATATTATACTCTTAAGCAGTTATACATCATATATATGTATCTATATATAATTCTAAGTATTACATAAATATATATTTATTATTATATATATTATAATTAGTTATATATGATAATTAATATGATATATATTGGTATATTACTATTATAGCACTAAAAGTATAATATAAATATATAGAAGATAAACTAATCAAGGTAAGTACGTTTTCACTATATTATACTGGTATTTCTATAATATATAACTATATCAAATAAATAATATATATATAAACAATATATATATATAATTATACATAGGGTTCCTAGTTAATCTTACCTTATTATTTGACCAAAATCAATATATGACAGTATTTTTATAGGTTTATAGTTTTATTTTTAATTTAGTAGTGCATATATATGTATACATTTGTATGTACGAATGTTTTCTGATGTTTACTATAGTACACCAAGTATGACTTTATTGTTATATAATATATATGTACTCAAATTTAATCCTTCTTGTAATGTAGTTGTGTTTCTTCTTAATATTTTCTTTCAATCTTCCGTAAAATACGATACACTTTAGTATATAAGGTTATTATTATTATTAAGTGATTATATATATATTATATTATATTAATTATCTAATTACATGTCTCTAATGAGGCCTTTCTAATGAAGGAAAATTATGCCTAATGATGTTCTTTGTCAATGGGCTTATTTAATATTATTAGCCTAGTGAATTATATATACTAATAATATAATTAATTATATATGTAGCAATGTTTTATTGTATATATATAGTGAATGTTCGATGTTCTTCAATATATATGGCTATATTAATATAATACGAATCTATACGTAAGTAAAACCGAATTAGTATACTAATATAATAATAAAACCCTAGGACTATAACACTTAAAGAATATCATGAAGTCTCCTAGGGCTCACATAGTCTAGGATAGAGCATTAAATAATTTGCTTTAAGACTTTACTATTTATATTAATTAATAAATTTAATAATAGATATGCTGTGTTATAATAATATAGACTGACATACGTTAACAGGAGGCTACAAACTATTATTAGTTATTTACGCAAACCAAGATCTTAACGTGACTTCACACCCACGTCGCGTCCACAAATAGCCATCGCGTCACGTCCGATCCGTCCAGAACAACAAACAAGTCATTTACCAAACAAAATTCAAATGCAATTACTTGGGGTATTTTGTCCAGTAAATACTCTTATGGAGTAATATCAGCTCGTGTGTAGCTTGGATTTTTTTTTATGATAAACTGTGGAAAGACGAGTAAATACTTATTTGCAGATTTTACCCGCTCCGGCACCGGGTCATCGGCTCGGCTCTCTCCGGCTCCCACAATTTTAAAAAATTTTCTGCATCGGCATTTGCTCAGAACCCCTTTTATATTATAATAAAATATTTTGATTCAGTTAAAATCAAGATTATCTTCAGGCTTTCTCGTCTCTTCATCCCATACCGAAGAAAATGTTCGGATTCTGGCATGCTATCACTAGAGAAGACACTATGCCGGTTTCCGCTTTAGCTTTAAATTTTAAACGTGCTGCTGCTAAAGCAAGAATAATTACGCATAAAACATCGATTAAAGACTTCATAAAGCAAAACTTAAAATCAATATCTTTAAAGTTCTGCTAGAGATAATTGGAGGCAGATGAGTTTTTTAGGAATGACAAGCTTGTCCCGTGTTTCAGAAATATCCACAAAATGATTTTTAAAAATTATTTATAGATACATAAACTAAAAATGAATAATAAAATAAATTAATTGTAAAATTAAAAAAAAAAAAAACACCAAATAGTTTTGCAGCTCCTGATATTTAAAACCAAATTTAAATTTTTTTTGCAATTTTGGTTATAGAAAGAAAATTAAGACTGAACTAACAAAAAACAAATGGAGCGGGATTGAAGAGTGTTATATTTTTACGTAAATAGACTTTGTAGCTAATTTTGAGATGTTCGCAACAGCAAGTCTAAATATGTTACTATAATAGTATAAGAAAATGCCGAAAGTTAAGATCCAACAAAGAGCCCCAATTGACGCCGAATGAGACTAAAAACGCTGCTGAGGCAAACGCCAACTGAATAAAAAAAAAAAAATGAAGCGGGGTTTAAGAGCGCTCACATATAGATGAAACAATGTACTGCTCATTGATATATTCAACAGGCGTTTGATAGGCGTCAAAAGAGGCGGGAAAGCCGCGTTTAAAGTGTTGTATCGAAGGGACCTAATTCAGTAACTACGATCAATTCTATTAAACGAGAAGAGAGTGATTTGACCAGTGAGAATTAATTTCTAGTGATAAATGATTGGCGTTCTATTTAATGAAGCATTGCTGAACATATTAAGTGTAATTTTCAAACAATTGGTCCTAAAACAAATGGCTTTCATTTATTGTTTAGTGTACATAACTTACTAGAAATAGAGTTCTAATACATCGACTTGTTGCTCGTATATAGTGCAGTATTAACAGAAAAGTACTAGCCAAATTAGATCGCCAAAAAATACTAAACAAGACAGTAAAACACTCGAACAAGGACATACTCAACAAATTCTTATTACTATAGTAATAATATATAGTAAGTATAATATATGTATATATTTAAAATAGTATGATTATGTACTCAGATTAATAGACAAAATCTTAATAAAGTATTTAGACGAATTAATAAATTAATTACTTAAAAGGTTAATATTTCTATATAGTTAATAATTCATGTATGTAATTAACCTTATGCCAAAAACTACTATTTATGTCTGGAAAAAAATTACTGTTATATGATATATAACTCTATTACTACTAGTCAGCAGTAATGATGTATTATATATATATATATATATTATAATATAAATTATATCACTCAATAATATATATAATAAGGATGCTTTCATAGGTGTGGTATGTATTCTAATTAGTGTCTTTTTTTATCATTCATTTACTACTAAATATGCATTATGGAATAGGACAACGTGATTTGTGTATTAAGCCAATTTACCTTGGGCGTGATTTAACGTGGGTAGATATGTTAAAATCACGTTTGCGGTGACGCCTCTTTGTGATTTGATTTTTACTTAGTTCACAAATATATAGATTGTACTATTAGGGTAAACTAACTCTTCGTATGGTATTTTTTTCAAAATAGAAAGTTGTATATGTAAAATATAAAGGTATAGATAAAAAAGAATAAATAAATAAGAAACGTAGATTTCAGTATATATATATAGTTATATTTATATATATATACTATATTAATTTTTTTTTTAAATTTGTGAAAATATGCCTCTTATATATATATTATATAATATAGACTAATATTTGTCAAATAATTTGATTTTTATTACGATCTAATAAATATATATAATATCTAAATATATCTCAAATTAATGATATATAATATATATATTATTATATTAATTATTAATTTAAATAATTATAGAATAGACACAATTTTTTTATATATTATTATACTATATATAAAAATATATTGTGTACTAATATAATTTTATCTGAGTTACACGTAAAGACAGTATATTAATGAGATCAATTTTCTTCTTAACTGATAGTGTTTTAAATGCCGAGTATTAAGAAAGTAAATAACAAGAAAAAAAACTAGGTACAATAATATAGATAAAAAAATCAGCCATTACAAATTACCATCTGATATATTTTAAAATAAAGCACATTTTGGTATGGTTTTTCCTTGCTCGTCATCAAAAGTTTGTTCTTGATGTTGGTTTGCTGCGAAATCCGATTCAATAGTTTGTGAGCCATGTTTCCCTCATTAAAAGGTAATGTCGTTTCATCCGCATCACTATGTTATAATATTGAAGGGTACTGATTGACATTAACTTATTAAAAACTAACAGAGAGTTATAGCTCCGTACAATAGAATAGAGATATAATTTATACCAATATAATATCATTCCTTATAATCTAAATTACTAAATACTTCATATAAGGAAATATATAATATGAGAATATATAATTTCACTACTTTATTGCTATACATAACTAACTATCCTATCAATTTCTATCTATATTACTAATTATTAATGCTTATGAATGATATATAGTGATACTTATTTGATGATAGGATAGTGAAGACGTCAAGAGAAAGGACAAAGATTGAAGAGAATTTGGTGCGATATTGCAGTGGAATGTAACTAGATAGACTGATTTATGTTAGATACGATAGATATATTAAAGATAAGATAGATAGAAGATAGATAGATAGATAGATGATAGAAGATATATTAGGGGAAAAATTCTTAGTATTTCTTTTTAGGGTGGTCTTTCAAACCTCTCTCATCTAGATCAGCAAAAAGTCTTCAGCTATGGAACGAATGCAATTAACAAAAAAGGCAACGACAATAATGTCTCTGACAAGTAGCGAATCGAGATAAATAGATAAGGAGAACATGAACGCAAACTGTGCATTTGTTTTCATGCCGACCCTTACACATTGGGTAGATTTTGGCAATTAGTTCCGCGCTCTAAATGAATAAATTTTTCAATGAATTATAGTAAATGAGTTGACGTACGCTTAGGATAATCATTTGAGTTTAGTGCAGTTGGTTATTTTAACTTTTTACATTCTGGCTGATTTTGCAAAAGAAGGCAAGAAAGACAGTAATGCTCTCCTCTTCGTAATGTTCGGAATGTGTCGCATCAGTGCTCGAAATTGTCACGTCTCTCATCCTCATACTGAATGTTTAACTCGAAGCGCGAGTCTTTTAAAAGGGCACTGTTATAAAGATGTTTATATATAATTAATTAGTTATAGTTTAGTTATATTATTTAGTGATTCAGTCATCTCATTTCATAGTAAATGTGAGTTGAATTAGAAGCTCCTAAGATGCTATTGTAAATACTCAGTACTCTTATCATAGGAGGGCGATAAAGACCCTTTTTTCATTGTCAGTTTAATTGTACTCAGAAAAAGTAACATAGAATATTTCCGACAACTGATAAGAATCATACAGTTTTTCTATTTGAGGTAACTAGAGAGCTATTTTTTATTAGATATGAAAATTAGCATGGTGTTTAAATATTATACATTTTATTATATATTTTTATGTTATAGTTATATAATGAATGTTATATGTTATTTATAAACAGTGAATATTAGTGTTGACCGTTCTAACATAATATTTGCAGAACAATTTGGAAGGATGTTATTTTGAGAGGTAGATCTTGAAAATGCGATAGGTTTATTTAAAAGTTGAATTTTCATACAGTTGAGATAAATAAATCATATGGTTCGCGAAATCATATGTTCAGTGTAACTATCCAGTCACATATGTGTTATTTTCTGTAATGTTTTTGTTTATGACATAATTAATTTACAATAGACTTGGTCTCAATGACTGGAGATAGTAGGCTTCATTATTTAGAAAGATAGTAAAACAATTATATTAGCCCTTCTCAATATAAGACATTCTTAAGGTCAAAACCTGGCAACGTATTCCCATATTTTATATCAATATTCTGTACGATATATTGTGTATCGCGCAAAAGAGATGAGATATTACAGAATATAATATAAAAATAAGTGTTTTGAGGAATAATTGGTGTATATTCTAGGGATATTAAAAGGTTTATGCATTGTATTCATTTACGGTTTTTATAGGTGACAGTAATGAAATCTCAGTTTTAATAATAATATTTGAAATTATGAAAATTAATAATAATAAGTTAATTAATAATATAGATAATATATGAACTCCAAACATTACTATGGGTCACCCAATATGTATAAAACTTGTTATATGGTGTTTTGTACTGTTTCTGGTCAATTTCCAATTGTGCAAGGTAGAAATGGATACAAGTTATCAAGCCTCTAGTTATTGCGAGTGTATTCCTCTTTTTGAGGGATTACTCTGATCAGAAATTTAACGATTACGACTTATATCAACAAGATTTATGCATATTCTTCTATAGAACTTCATTTAATGAATTTATAATTTTTATTTTATATGGTCTCACCATGAACATTATTATATTTATATCCATGTTATATTATATTATTATTATATTTATCTTGGAACATGTTATTTTCGATATTTCAAATATAATCATAATCATGTACGTATGTTATAAGAAGTACTGATTGTGTGCATCAGCTTGAATGATTAGCTTTATTGCACTGATCGATTCTGCCTTTTCTTATACGTTCAGTACTGTGAACGATTTTATAATATATTTAACTCAGAATAATCAGTCGAGTATATTAATATAAATGATAATTAGGTGATAAAAAATGACGAAGGACGGAATAGTATTTTAGGAAATATGTTTCAATCGTTACTTCATCCACACCGTTATCATCCGTTTACATTTATAGTGATCAAAGTATTAATCGATTGTTGCGTGCGCGGTGAGATTACTCATTAATACTCTTTCATTCTTTTCTTTTTTTATAGTGATGCTTGTCGTTGAATAATTCAAATGAGATAGTCATAGAAAGTAACACGATACTTGTCTTTAAATGATCTTAGATATTATATAGAACTATTTATCTTAAATACTCAGTATGACTCTCTCTTTGAAGTAGCAGGGATTTTCCCAATGTCTTACTTAACATCTCATAGAGAGTATAAGAACAGAACAGTGTAGACGTATCCTTCCACCAAGAGAATATCGTGGTGTTCCTCCAGAAAGATACGTTCCTTCTTAATGTGGGAGATGCTATGTATATATAGTTTTCTTATATATGTAATATATAAATAAAAATTCATTTTTTTTCCTTTTTGTTGGTTAGTAATGTACAAAAACTATTTTACTTTGTAGATGATTTCAATATAGAAACAACACTTTTGTGTCAGACTTCGTTTCCGTAATTTTTAGTTTCCATTCAAGACGTTTTGACGAGGATGGAATATATCTTAACTATTATAAAGTTTTTATAAAATATCAACTGCTAATAAAGTTTGAGTATTAAGACAGACGTTATATACTCTCATATTTATGTAGCAGGCATTTTAAAGCTCCATTATATGTTATATTGTAATGTAGCAGTTATTTTTTATAGTGTACTTTTAATAAACAAATTCATATCTCTTTCGTATTTGTGATGGTAACATTTTTCTTATTTAAATTATGGATTCTATGAAACAAATATTAACAACTATTGACCAAGCTATAAGGGGTAAAGTTGTGTAAATGTCTCAGGAACCCGACTTAGATGTTTACGTATGGCATTAAAATTTGGAAATATATTTGATGATAAGAATTTATGTCAATGATTATATGGTTAGCACTTATTATATAAATGCTTTCAAATGAAAACTTGTTGTTTTTTTTTATTTCCCTCTTTGCTATGATATTTTCTTACAAATATCTTATTTTATGTTGTAAATTGAAATGATATGTTATATTTATGTTGTTTGTGAGTTTATAATACAAAAATAAAGGTGTCTAAATATGAAAAATAAATTGATCATTTATTCACAGATTGTGGGTGGCTTACATTACTACTTAATTAATTTTATAAAAAATTGGCAAAAAAAATGATACAATTTTAAAAATAATAAATGTTTGAGTTTGAGGATGAAAAGAGAATATAAATGTTCCAGCTTGAAAATAAAATGGAGTATGCAAATTAAGCTATAATTTAAAATAAAGTAAATTTAAATATTAAATTAAAGTTACCGCTCGCTAAAAGAAAACGATATATAAATAAAATATGCAAAAATATAAGTGTTAGTTCAAAAGAAAACATATTAAAATATAATAGTTGATGTTTGCATAAAGAAAACGAGATATAAATAAAATATATGCAAATAAATTAAAAATTTAAATCTTACAGGTTAAAAGAAAATATATTTATTTATTAAAGTCCACCCTTGCGAAAAGCAAATGAGATTAAAAAAAATAGGCGAAAATATAAATGTTGCAACTTAAAAGAAAATATATTAAAAAATAATAGGTGACGTTTGCAAATGGAAATCAGATATAAATTAAATGTTTGAACAGAAATTAAAAAGGTAAATGTTACAGGTTAGAAGAAAATATTATAGAATATAAAAGTTAACATTCAAAGCTTAGAAAACGGGATACAATGCATTACGTCATAGAAGGACGTCACATACAGAATTCAATGGTAGTATATGTATGCGATAGTACACCGTATCGCGTCGGTTTGAAACTTGCTGGCTCAACGATAACAGCCACACTTCCGTAAGATTAAGCAGTAATAACAATAATAATAATTATGATAATAATAATAATAATAATAATAATAATAATAATAATAAAAATAATAATACACACACACACACACACACACACACACACACACACACACACACACAAAAATAATAATAATAATAATAATAATAATAATAATAATAATAATAATAATAATAATAATAATAATAATAATAATAATAATAATAATAATAATAATAGTAATAGTAATAATATGCAATATGGCGGTCAGTGGTGACTACTATCACCGAA
>JABUQX010089127.1:30000-31745 GCA_015478945.1 Trachelipus rathkii | reverse complement strand
ACTGTTTCATAGACTATTCTGAAACATATGATGTACAAATTATCAAATTATAAGGATAAATAAAAAGTTCTTACTTATTATCACTTCTACAAAGGAAAAATTAAAATTAATGATTTTTTAGGGGATTAAAGTTGATAGCGGATGTCGCCTATAACCCGGACAAAAATTCTCAGCAACTAATATATATAAATATATATATATATATATAATAATATATATAATATATATTATTATATATATATAATATATATAATATATATATAATATATAATAATATATATATATAATATATATATATATAATAGCTTATATGTATTTCAGAAACAGCAGCAAAATATTATTTTCTCAATCAGATATCTCAAAAACTAACAATAGCTACAGGAAAAGGGAATACATTTTTGGAACTCCAATTTTAGTGCGGAAAATTAAAAAAAAAAAAAAAAAAATATCATATCTCAAAAACTACAATAGCTACAGCGAAAAGGAATACATTTTTGAATCCTGTAAACTTTTAGTTAGGAAAATGTAAAAAAAAAAAAAAATAATAAAAATAAAAAAATTGGCTATTTTTTTTTTAGAAACAGGGGACATAAATATATATATATATATATATAGATATATATTAAATATAAATATATAATATATATATAGAATAAATATATATAGATATATAATATATATATATATATAGATATATATAAGATATATATATATATTTATATATATATTATATATATATTAGTCCCTTTTTTATTTATTTTTTTTTTGAAAACATTTTCCGCACTAAATTGGACCAAGCATTCCAGCAATGTATCCTTTTCCCTGTTAGCATTGTAGTTTTGAGACCAACAAAGATTTACGGGAGAATTTTCTGTTAATGAGATCCATTCTTTCCCATATATATATATAGCATATATATAACTATTTATATATAATATAATATATATATAATAATATATAATAAATATATACCCTATATATAATTATATATATATATATATATAGAATAAAGCATAAATCCCTCAAAAGCCCAAATGCGACCAAATGCCACAAAATGCCCAGGCATTTGCCAATTCTTAAGTGCCGCCATTACCCATCACTAACAACGCCACTCAGAACATATGGAAAAAATCATCATCGAAGGAATATACTGTAAGTCCAAAAAATTTTAATAGTAAAAGTAACGTTTTTTTTCTAGAACAGGGGAAACAACCAAAAGAGCAATAGATCCAAGCCGTGAGTTTTGAAAATTTCTCCCCAAAAAAAGATTGGCATATCAATTGACCCAAATCACATAAAAAATGATATTTATCGGATGAGTACCAGCCCATTCACAGTTCACTGAAGAGCAGGGATTCATAAACTTATTGCCCATCTTCAACCAAAAATATCTTATTAATAGTAAAAATATTTTTTTTTAGAGAATATGTTATCAACTTGATACACAAATTATGATCAGCACTATTAGACAAATGATCTAAGCTGATCAAATAGCATCAGATAAATAGAGAGCTAAATAATTCAAAAGAGTCATTATTTCTTAAACTGCACTCTGGCTTACCAGCGAGTTTAAAAAAAGGACTGTGACCTCCATTGCAAGTTATTTCCCGTTCTCATTCTGAATTAAAAATCACGGTAATAGTCGGTTTGAGAATCCCGTTATCAAATATCGATGTTTTTCCGATAATCATAGGTTATCAGATATGTTGTGCCCCATATATAAAAGAATGTTTGTTCGAACACGT
>JABUQX010089127.1:5000-27500 GCA_015478945.1 Trachelipus rathkii | reverse complement strand
CAGGGTTACGGAAACTATAAGGCAAAAATCCAATGATATCAATATTATTCCCATATTTGAGCTCTCCAGCATATCTCTCAAACCTGAGGATGACAGCAGAGTAGACTTTAAAAGAAGAACTGAAGAAGGCATTAGAGTGTAGATTTATGAATAAAAAAAAAAGGAAAAAATCAATTATTGATAATTTATCCACAAAGATAATTGTTTTAAGTACTTTAGTAGACCCAAGATACAAACTGACTTTTTTTAATGAAATAGAGAATAAATAAGAAAATGAATGCTTGAAGAAATATGCAAAAATGAAGGTAGAAAGTGATAACAGTGAGAGCAGTACAGAAAAAGATTCAGGCGATAATCATTCATCCATTTTTCCCAGAAACGGCATTATCACAATAACTTATATATATTGCAAGTACCTAAAATCATCAGTAACACTAGAAAAGAAATTACTGACCAAAGCTTACTTAGTTTTTATAGTTTGAAGAAGGAAAGTGAAAGCGAGCAGTTAGTGCAAAAAGAAAAAAAAAAAATCAGTGCCTCTACAAAAATGTAAAATTCTTAAAGAAATTGAAAATTTTTTTTACCAGAAAAATCAAATTCTAATCTGGGAAAAGAAGAATTACTAATGGTTGGAAAAGACCAAAGCTAAATTCCAAACATAGCAACTAGCCGCAAAAATTACTCTAGGTTTCCAGTCCCCTAAAAACTTCATACATTATAATAAGCAACAGAAAAGCAGGAAATAATTTTAAAAAAACGATTTAAAAAATATGGCCAATACTGTGAACAGTTTTTCTTTTACTTCACCACAATTCAGCAATTTTCAAAAGTGTTAAAGAAGTTAACTTAATATGTATATATATTATATATAATATATATATATATAATATATATATATATTATAGAATAATATAATAGAATATATATATATATATATATATAAATATAATATAAATATATATATATAGAATATATATATATAATTTGGAAATTAAATTTTAATTTAATGAGAATATTTAATATTAAAAACTTATTAAATAATACTTAGATATGTATACACTGTAGAATGCTACACAAGGGCTACTATTATTTTTTGTTGAAAAGATGGCTATGGGTTATGTAAAAATAAATCCCTTCCACAAATTTTTTTCTCAGAACTAGATTAAATTTCTCTGGCCAGAATTTTACAAAATTCCCGCCGGAACCGGAACCGGAAAAAAAATGTCAAATTCCGGCCGGAATCCAGCCGGACCGAATGCTGGTACACCTCTAGTAGATCATCAAGTATGAGACTGAAAGTGTCTCCAACAAGCTCATTTGTTCAGTAATTCAAGTCGGCCACGTATTCCGACGTCCACCACTAGGTTTAGAAGCATGAAATCAGAAATCGTTGAAATCGTGAGGTGAATCATTAATTACTCCAGCATTACTAACATTACCGCTTACCATACCAACAAGTTGGTTTCGGGGCTTTAATGTTATAAGGGAAACCCATAACCTGAAATTTATGGATTTAATTCAAAAGGAATTTTTCTCACGGTGGTAAGGGGAAATTGGTAAAGGCAATACACCTTTTATTATTAAAATCACTTTTTCCCACTTATTTAATTTCTAATTCTATACATGTAGGAACCATTGTCCTGATAGCTACCCACAGGGATATTATTATTATAATTATTACTCACATTACCACTGTTATCTAAAATTCTATATATATGTCAAACAAAATTTATAATCACCTAATAGATCAGTATAAAGAAAAGGCACAGGAGTTTAGGGAGAGAGTAAATTTACATAATTTTAAATCATTGTTATGGGCAGTGCTCAGAGTCAGTCCTTGTGAATGACTTTAACAGATAGGCCAAATGTGGTGTCCAATAAAAAACTGGGGAACAAATTGTAACTTTTTTTGTTGAGTTCGATTTTTCAGCTGTTTTAGGTTAAATATGCATGCTGCATTCAAATCGTAGTTACTTCTTCTAGCATGTCAGTTTTTTCTCTACACCTTAGGTGAATGGGACCACTCTCTGTGTGTATATAATATATATATATATAGATTATATATATATATATATATATATATATATATATATATATATATAATAGATATTATATAATATAGAATAATATATATAGAGATATTATATATTATATATATATAATATATATATATGACATGAGGGACTGACGATATATTAGAAGATGTACCAGACGAGGAGTGCATATTGTCTGATAACATAGATCATTACGCCTAGATACTGTAAGTGTGAGGTGTAGTGCCGCTGTAATTATAAGTGATAGCGCATCCGACCATTAGTATCAAAAAAAGTTTCCTTTTGGTTTGTATACAGTAATGTCTAGTTTAATATAGATAACATGAAACCTTTCCTATATGTCTGCCTCGCCTAGGTTCGCGTGTAAGGCTTAAACAGACTCGATTCAATTTTGCTATATATGTGCATTTCCATTCCCAGTAGAAAGGACAAACATCAGTACATTATTCAGCAAGCTATTGATCTTTGCATTTTAAGTGAGATTTGATCAAATAAATGTATTGGCCCAAGCACAAAGGTGCAAAGCAGTGTGTCTAGAGTTTACAAGATGGACGTACATGAAAATATATATTCCATTTGGTATACTTATGATTTGGCGAGAGCCCAGAAATCACTCAAGTGATTGTTACTTTTGCAAAACGTCAAGGATATAACAAGAAAAAACAAAATGTAAAATAGAGTATCCTAGTTACCATCACTATACGCCCAAGTGCTCTCATTTCAGCCTTGAGATCCCAGTGCCAAGTATCAAAGAAATTACACGCTTTTGGAAATACAGAATACGGTCTGATGAACTCAAAGTACCCCAAATGACGATGAATTGTGAAATTGAAGATGATTCTTTCGTAGATTTGACCAGCTTGAGTTGATTGATTTGGCATGAGATTTGGGACTGTCCAAAAAAGCTTCAGAGCTGTTAGCATCAAGACTGCACAAGAAAAACTTGCTTGAAAAAGGAGCTAAGGTATCCTACTTTCGATCAAGAGAAAGTGCGTTTCTGCAATATTTTCGAAGTGATGATGGATTTGTGTATTGCTATAACGTACATGGTTTAATTGAAGAGTTGGAAATTTCAGCCTATAACACAACTGAATGGCGATTGTTCATCGATAGTTCAAAGCAGAGCTTGAAGTGTGTCCTCCATCACAAATTGAAATTTATTTGGTTCAGTCCCAATAGGTCATTCAGTTTGTTTGCGTGAAGAATATGAAGACATAAAGAGAGTCATTGAAAAGTTGAAATATCACATTGTAGTAGTGCATGAGTACTATACTTTATTTAGTTCCTGTTATGTCAACAGTAGCTACCACAACGCCACAATAAGATAAAAACTTCTGTGGGTTGAGTCACTAATATATATGTCGAACCTTTATGTTAATTCACTTAGCTACACTTCGCCCATTTTAAGCATAAGGCAAGGGTCGGAAATCTAGCATTGTATTCTCACGAGACAAATAAACGAATTCAGTCAATTGCTTGAAACTATTCTTCTAATTATGGAAGGAGAATAGAGAAGAAGATCCTGTGTTTTAACATAAATACTTCTGGCAATTAGATTTATTCTTTCCTTTCTTATAGAACTCGGCTATCGCGATTTTCTCAAGAACACAATAAGAAAGAGTGATGAGTAGAGCAAAGCCGAATAAGCAGCAAACAGCCGGATGAATCATAATATGAAGCAACAGTAGCACCAAAATGAATAGTAGATTAATAGACCTAGTATGAATTATTAGATATAGGAAGGATTATAATATAATTTGATATCCAATGCGTAAAGCCGAGTAGATAGTAGTATGAATGAATGATAGTAGTAAAGTAGTATGAATGTAGTATAGTAGTATGAATTGTTAAAAGTAATAGTAATATAAGAGTAAGTAGTAGTATTATAAGATAAGTAAATGAAAGAATGAGAGTAGTATAGAATTAGTATAGTAGAAGTAAAAATAATAGTAGCTGTAAGTAGTATGAAAAAGATATTAGTAGTAGCATGAAACTGATAAGTTGATAGATAGTAGTATGAATATAAATGAGTGTCAGTATAAGTAGATAGATGGAAATGTAAGATAGTTGATAGTATGAAAATGATTATTAAGATATAGTAGCTATGAATTGAAGTATGAGTTGAATGACTTTGCACGAAGATTTGCGACTATCCAAAAAAACTCTACAGAGCGTTAGCACAAGAAGCTGACATGAAAAAATATTGCTTGAAAAGAGGCAAGATATCTTACTATCGATCAAGAGAAGTGCGTTTCTACAATACTTTCGAAGTGATGAGAGAATTTATGTAGATATTGCCATAACGTACTGTTAATAGTTGGGAATTCAGCCTATAACATGCACTGAAGCGGTCATCGATAGTTTCAAAGCGGAGAGCTTGAAGTTTCCGCTCCACAAATGGAATTTAATTGATTTAGTCACAATAGGCATTCATGGATGATGGTGAATAGTGAAGACAAGAGAGTCATTAAAAAGTTGTCAACTAACACATGAAACACATTAGTCATCGTGTTGACGCTTTAAAATGGTCTGCATCCCCTGCCAGCATGTGAGACACAAAGTTATCCATTATTAGTGTATGGACAGACAGAGTCGTGAGAAGAATTGGGGGTGCAGTCGAATTGGCCCCAAGATCTGACCTGAAGCCTGATGATCAAAACATTCTACATCAGCCCCTTGTCACAGAAAGAACATAATATTTCCACCTCTGCCATATAAAAAACTCAGTATCATGAAACAATTTGTTAAAGCGTTGCCAAACTGAAAGGACTGTTTCAAAAATTATTATTTTTGGTTACTATTCATTGAAAATGAATAAAGGCTGGTGTGTTGATGGCCACAGATTCGGCAGCTTCTTAAAGATGAACATTTCATGGGGACATGAACAGAACTTCGAAAAGAAATGCTTGGTGCATCAGAAAACATTGTCAAAACTTCTTGGAAATTACCCGAGCACAGAATTACACGGAAATTGTCCAGCAACTCTTGGAGACCTTCAAAATGCTTGGTTGCAACATGAGCATCAAAATGCATTTTTTAAATAGCCATCTTGCTAACTTTCCGAAAAATCTTGGTGCAGTCAGTGATGAGCAGGGTGAGCATTCACCAAAGATTGAAGTGAGAGGCCATGCGTATCAAGGAAATGGATGTACATATGTGCTGACTATTGATGGAGCATTCAAGGCGAGAAGTCCCACAGATAAACACTCCAGGAAAGCTGTTAGAGAAAATTTTTACCTTAATATTATGTTTACCAATATATAGTAGATATACAGTATGTAAAAGTAGCTTGTATGAATAAAACTATTTTGTGAAAAGTATATTTGGTAAGTTTTTCCTTTTATCTTCCTTTATATGCACATTTTGTATGCCATTTGAGACAAAAAGAGGGTATACTGTAGCTTAAAAAGTTGATGTGATAGACAAAAACTGAGGTTATTTTCGTATTCAGAGGCCAAAAGTTATTCAAAAACAAGTCCCAGATCTAAGACAATCAAATGGTTGTTCCCCAGTGTAATATTTGAGCTAAAATCTAAGAAAAATTTATATTTAGTAAAGAAGAAATCTATCCCTAAAATGTTATCAATTACATCAGCTATAAAAAAAAAAAAAATTATGTTCATATTTCCGCTTAAGCAAGAAATTTAGTTTTTTAGATATACAATCATAAATGTTAATATGACTTTAATTAGCAGCTGTAAGAAAGCCAATAGGATCTTTCTTTTCCTATGTAGAAGCCTTTAAAATGGAAAATGAACTCCCTGTATCTAATAGAAATAATTGCTTTGAATTAGCGTCATAAATACGAAAGAGGCAATTAAATGCAAGAGTTTTACATTCATGTACTTTTAGAACTTTGGGAGGGACTGGCCCATTGCAAGAATCTGCATTTTCAACCAGCATTGCAATATTTTGGCTTGGAACCAAAGGTTCCAGCCCAATAACTGACTTTTCACCACCTTGATAATGCATATCCTTACCCTTAACACTATTTTCGGAGGAATATAAATTTTCCCTGTACCAAGATTCATTTTCACTCAACTGAGATGCTCTTTCTCAAACTAGATGGTTTTACGCCATTAGCCGCATTTTCACTCAAATGAATATGAACCTGGATATTTTTACCAGAATGCAAAATTTTTACCTACAACATTGTACTTATTATTATAGTTTGGTGGAGGTAGCTTTCTTCCTTTATTCTTTCTATATTTTGAAAATTCACATTGTATTTACAAATTCGCTGTTATTATAGTATTAAATTGCACCTTCTTAGTACAGGGATGTAACTCCACCCCCATATTTAGTTCCCCGGTGAAGTTAGAGTAGGTCCAGCATGGTTCTGGGATGGCGCTTGTGCCAACAAATGAGCCATTTCGTAGGTGCCTCCTTGACACCTAATAGCCATTTCACAGAATGTGAAATGGAAATAGCACAGTGCTCCATCCTTCCGAAATCCTGAAGGTGATTGACGGCAGAGAGAACGACCTCTGTCACAGCCAGGAGAGCGAACTCTGTCCCAACTAGGGATGTACCAGAACCAGAATTTTTGGTTCCAGCCGGAACCTTGGAATAGTTCCGGTCAGAACCTTAATTTTTCGATTTCCGCTACACCCTATATATTCTACTGAAAACTTGTCTGATTAACAAGTGGAGTCTTTTAAGAAGTATCTGGCATGTTCTCCTATCCATATTGTGAGCTCTTAACTTAGTTATGTAAGCCAAATTTTGGATAAGCAGATCAGTAAATTTATTAAGTAAAACAGGAATATACTATATAAAGTTTTACAGGTCTTCAAAGTTTAAAAATCATAAAATGATATTGCTAGAGCAAAAAAAGGTAGATTTTTGCTCGAGTTTGTAACTCGTTATTTTGATTGAATTAGATGTTATCATTTTTGTCATTTGTGCTTACGCTCAATAAGAAATGCTTACCCAGTTTTAGCATCATACATAAACGAATGCGATTTTTCATAAAAGTCACTTTTGTTTATAGACAACTGGAATCAGCTGTTGTGATGGAGCACGTCGTTTTTTTAATAAATATAAATAAAAAAAATAACAAGGGTTCATATTAAGGGTTCAAATTACAAAATAACTGATCAACTATTTATGAACTTTATTCATTTGGAAGGAAATTAGATTTAAATGCTAATTTTATTGAATGAAACATTCATGAATTCAAACAGCCATCAACGCCGCTATCTTGTTTGTTTACATTTTTTTGTAAGAACTTGCTAAATTCGGCAAGCACGGGAAATAGCAACCTTACAGAATTAAAGAAATTCCTTATGTTTGGTGAGCATTTTTCGCGATTTTGCGCTGTTTGACAAAAATGAACGCAGACTCTAGCATTTCTTACGTTTCGCAAGCACAAATGCAAAAACAAAAACGGCTTTAAAAATATATTTCAGAGCACATATAAAAACCTGCGTCTCTATTAAAAAAAAAAAAAAAAAAAAATTATAAAAACCTGTATTTTAAATTTAGAAAAAAAAAAACATGTTTGTGAATTGTGATAAACCTTTCTGTGTTAACTTTAAGAAACTGTGTACTATTAGTATATTAATTACTATAATTATTAATTAGTGAAAGCAAACTTATTTAACTGAGTTTGATCAAAATTTGATCAAATCTCAATTTTCATTTTTTTTTTTTAAGAAAGGCATTTGAAAAAGTGGAAAGTTCCGGTAAATACCGGCCGGAACCAAGTTAGTTCCGGTAAATACCGGCTGGAACCAAGTTAGTTCCCGCCAGAACCAGAACTTTTAAAAAATTGAGGTTCCAGCCAGAAGTTTTGGCCGGAACTTGGTTCCGGTACATCCCTAGTCCCAACCATTATCATTACGAGCCATATGGAGATCCAATTGATTCACTTGGGAGGCGAGGGCCTCAAACTTCTGGAACAGCTCACTAAATTTGATAGATATTTGTGCCCAAATCTGTAGTGAAAGGTTTTCTTCTATGAAGTAGGTTGGGCAATCAGCGTGTGACCTCGGTAAATAAGAATGGGTTCCACAGCATCTGCACCGAATAATCTTGGTAGGATATTGACTTATGACTAGGGACCGACCGGGGCGGGAATTTTGCCGGGGCCGGGCTGCTCCTAATTTAGCCCGGCGCGGCCGGGCTAAGCGAAAAATTAGAAATGCAGTCAAAAAAACACTGAGTCTTAAACTTGAGGATGAAAATTAAATATAATTTCAATTAATTAATAATTTTAATTATAAAAAAGGAATACAATTTAATTAATTAAATTAAATAAATATTTTTGAAAGAAATTTTAGAAAATTAATGATTTTCTAGCAGTTTTTCTTAGTGGATATTAATATATTAGTATAATATAATATATACTATATATAGACTATAGAATATATACTATATATATATATATATATATATATACCATATATATATATATATATATATATATATATATATATATATATATATATATATATATTAATATATATATAGTATATATATATAAATTTGCTTGAACGCAAAGTAGTAATATACCCAACATTTATAATAAAAATAATGCGTACATGACTGATTTTGCCCACTTCTATGGCTTGCCAAAGATTCACAAGCCTAATCACCCCTTACGCCCTATCATTTGCAATACTAATTGCACTACTTATAAACTTTCTTCCTGGCTATCTTCTCAATTAAAACCATTAATCGGCAAAATTTCACCTTCCATCTCATCAATACAGAAGATTTCATACAACGTATTCATACACTTAATCCTTCCACACACCAATTTCTTAGCTTTGACGTCACCTCCCTTTTTACTTCCGTACCTGTCCCATTTACTCTAAACTTACTAGAAAACTATATTCAAGAACATAACATCACTTTAAATTATCTTTTCTCCTTCTTAAGCACTTAGTTCTTCACACTTGCATCACAGTTTCTTACTGTTTAACAATTCCTTTACAAAACAAACTTATGGCCTCTTTCAATGGTTCTCCCTTATTTGCCACTTTAAGCAATATTTTTATGGAACTCTTTGTTTTACACCACTACATTATTCATCACCCTTCTCTTTCTAATGCCACATGGCTTCGTTATGTATTGTGGACGACGTGTTCTGCGCACTTCCAAATGACATCAATATAAATTTCATTTTACAACATATCAAACATTCATCCCTCTATCTCCTTCACGCATGAATTACCTATTAACTCTTCTCTACTTTTCTTGATACTTTAATTTCATGGAAAACTCTCCACATCTTTATCCTTTCTGTCTACAGAAAGCCGAGTTCGATTTCCTCTTAATGACATTTGTTTTTCAATTATAACCCCATGATAACCAAAATTAGCTACACTAACTGCCCTCTATCTTAGAGCCCCTCGAGTTTGCTCTCCTCCTAATCTCTCAGCAGAAACTCACTTTCTTTTTGTTTCTTACTTTCATCAAACAAATATTCCTCCTTATGCATAATTCAGCATTTCGCAAGCCAATACAAAAAATTCTTATATAGTAACCTCCCATTCCTCACACCACTTTTTCTTATTTTCCCATTCCTTATAATTTAAATCAGTCAATTAAAAGAACATCTTCCCAAAAATAATTAGGTTCACAAGAGACTACTCACGAACTCGTTGCCCTTCTCTTGTCGACATAAAATTAATACTTATCAACGGTCCTATACTAAGATTCCCTGCTACGGTTCTCCATCGTTTGATATCGGCGAGACTAATGATTACCCAGACGAGTTAAACAAATATTAAAACATGATGCTTACAAATGACTCGCACTAATTCAGGTCTTTAACAGTCCATCAAACTTTGCACGACCATAAAAGTCATATAAATTTTGTTCTCCATTGAAATACAATCAATCAAGTTATGAAGAGGAAAATAATTAAAAGGTCATTTATATACACACTACTGATAAATTTTATTAAAAATTACCGGCTGCCGAAGTGAGCCTTGACATTATTCAAAATTATATACTCCTAAATTCAGGATGCCTTAAGAATGTGAAGGAGGAGGAACGGCCAACTAAATTAAACAATATTTTCATTTACCTTTTTTATTTTGTATATTCTTCTTGACATCATGACAGAGGCCTTTGATTGTCTTAGGTGAAAGCTAATGGTTACTTTGTTTTGTTATAGTTTCATAAAACAGATTTTGTTTTATTAAAGTTATTATTTTAATTGCCTAGAGTGACTATCCTATATATATATATATATATATAATATATATATATATATATAGTATATATAATATATATAGTATAGATATATATATATATATATTTTATATACATAATATATATATATGATATTATATAGTATATATATATAAATATATATATGATATATATAATATATATATATATATATATATATATATATATAGTATATATATATATATATATATTATATATTATTATATATCTATCACTTGCAATTGAAATAAAAATAATTTTGAAAATGATGAGATTCTGGAAAGATGTGGATTTCTTGAAGATATTTACTTTAAATAAATAAATACATTAATATTTTAACAATTATATTTATTTCCTTTTCCGAATTCGTTTGATATATCAAATTTCGAATATTTTATGTTAAAACTCGAAAAAATTATAATTTGAAATCATAGTAAATACCAAAAAAAAAATTGATTATATTTAGTATGTTTATATATTTTGCATCAATTTATAACAAAGAATGTAATGAATTAAAAATATATTTTTTTATTGTTTGATATAAACTTTTATTTAGTGAAAATTTACAGTTAACCCCGGTAGAAAACCCCGATTTTTGGCCGGGGCCCCGGTCAGTCCCTACTTATGACATTGATTTCATAAACACATCAGCTGCTTCAGCCAATTTATGAAAATCCACATCCCCTTTCAATACCATTAATAAAGGGACAAAGTAAGAAATAGCAAAATTTCTTTCATAGATTTTTCTAAATGATGCTTTAATCTATTAAGGACTATTTCCCCATACTAACTTCCTGCTGAAATAGGTTTCAGCTTCTCGAAAGAACTCATCCATGCTGACCAATATAAAACATCCTTGGCCTTACATAACAAAAAAATGTCTTGGAAACTGTAGTTAAAACACATCCGCAAAAGTTTCAAGCTTTAATCAAGACAAATATAAATTTGAATGATTTTACAAACATAAGAATTTATTATTAATCAGCTGTGCTCATTATCTATTATATCTATATTCCTAATACACGCCCCATGATTTTCAAATCATCCCACTATTTTCCTTAAATCCTTTATATGCCTCGGATTCCCCCTACATACTATATTAAATTAGAATTTATTCTTGTTACCTCTCCTCTCATTTCATCCATCTCATTGTACACTTTATTTTGCAAAAAGGTCCTACCCACACCTCCTCTCCAAAGTTGAGTCGGGAAGTCCTTTTACCAAAAGTCCCAGACTTCATTCTTTCAAGTGGATAAACGCATTTGTGTTTGAAAATACACCAATGAGGGACGCTCTTATCTTCTAATCCATTCTTTGGTGACGTATTGTACCAAAACGTCGCCTCCTCCGGGGTAATTACCCCCTTTTCTACCATTCTCTTGATCGTCCTGTGAGTTCTCTCTACTATTGCATTGCCACTTGCTCTGTTTGCTGCTCTAAAGAGCTGTTCAATATTCCATTTTTTACAAAACCTCTCTATGTCAGCTGATCTGAACACCGTACCGTCATCCATCAAAAGTGCTTCATTGGCCCCCTTTCCACAAACACATTTCCTCCAACTTCCTAATGATTTCTCTTGCCATCTTGATTATTCAAAACTTTCCAAATTGCTAATCTGCTCGGTCCGCAATCAACAATTGACAGGATAGTGCTTCCTTTGTAATGTTCGTGATTGTCGATCGCCCACCCCTCACCAATTCCTGCTTACTTCCTAATGCCCCTTTCTCGACCTTACTGGCGCCAGATCATTAAACGGCACGCTTTGCAATCCTTCACGCATTCTCCACGACTTTCCTTGTGGCTTCCGGTACAACCATCTTCGTCAGATACAAGATTCTATTCATCCCAAAATGATGTTTTTCATGCAAATCCTTAACTTCCTTTTCGATACTAGCGACAGTAGCAATTTCCCCTTCCCTGTGCTCTCCTTCTTTGAAAATTCCCATCCAAGATTTCCTGACTCTGGTTAAACTATCAGCTTTATTCATCTCTGATCTTACAAACTTTACACTCACTGATAACCCGAACTTTATTATCAGCTGACTCAGAAGCCCCAATCTTCTCTTGATTAGCATTTCCGCTGCGCCTCTTGTTTTCACCATTCTTTCCATCATAATAACAACCTAACCAATGACTACTGTCATCGAATATTTTAATTTCCAGTTCTTTCAGACCCCACTTTAATGCCAAATTCACTCCTCTAATAACCGCTTCCAATTCTGCAACGTTAATATGACCCACGTTGTTCTTATTTCTGATCCACCATCAGTCTTCAACAATCTTTCCCCCAATTTCCAATGTCGCCCCTATAGCCAGATTGCTTGCCATCACACCAACACTCCTTATCTTCATCCAAAAACCCTCCAAAAACCCTTACTGGTCTCTTCCATTCACTTTTCTCTTAGGCATTTCCTTAATACTCGAAATGCAATCTTATTCACGTCGGACCAAATTATTCAACTCTTTCCTTCCACAGTCTTTTCAAATAGCGTATATTACCCTTAACCAACCTAACACCGGGTAATGCCACCAAAATTACCACAATGAAAATACTTCTCTTCTTGAAAGATCCCCTTCCTTTAGTCTGGTAATTCGCCACCTCTTCTAAACTCGAATTTCTCTTCTTTATTTTTAATCCTAACACTTTGTTATCCACAAGACCTTCTACTGGTTTCGTCACCAATCCATAGCTTGCTAAATATGTGACTACATCTTCCGTTCCTACGATGTCTTCATTCACAATTATGTCATTGATGTAATGGCTGGTAGCTTCTCTTATTCTTTCATCCTGTGCCAAAACCTGTCTCAAAATTTTCATCATTATTCTTGGAGCGCAATTTATTCTGAAACCAAATCTAGTTAAGTAATACATTTCTCCTTTAAACTTCACCACCTGATATTTCCAAAGCCTTTTGTCTACCCTCAACTGCAGGTATGCTGGTTTCAAATCCACCAGCTAAATTCTACCTGTTTTTTTTCCTCCAAACCCTCAGAGTTTCATCAAATGCAACTATCTCATCTCCAGTATGGCATTCTATGTGATCATTTAACTTCCTGAAGTCCAACACTGGCCTTATTTTCCTTTAGACTAGACTCTTGGTACACTGCCATCATTGGAATCACATTCTTTCCCTCCTTCTCACCCTGTTCCACTTTCTTTAAAATACTGTAGTGAATTTGAGGGTTTTTATTATTATTATTATTATTGTTTATGGTCATCTTTATTATTTTAGACTTTATCATATATTTCATCTTTTTGTTTATCCCTTAAATTTAAAGTATAGCAAAGTATTTATTAAAACGCAAAGTGAGGGCATGAAATTGTAAAGCCTCGATTAAACAGAGCAAGAGTGCTGAGGGAGTAAAATAAAGTAGAAGCCGCAGAGAAGAACCGTGAGAGGTCAAGTTTCCACTCCTCTGGGTAAGTGTGAAACTAGTGGACGCGCTGTACTTAGGAGTTAGGTTAGACAATGGGGTTAATGAGTATGTTTGTCTGTTGCAGGTGGAATTAATAAGGGATTCTTCAAAAGTGATTCAGGAATTCTCGGAGCTTACTCTGGGATTTCTTAACTATTACGATTCGATGGAACAACCATTAAGCCGACTTCCTCTAAAAATTATGAAGGGAACCTCGCGAACTATCGAAGAACTGTTCCAAATATCGGAAGAACGAGTGCGTGCATTAGCGCCTAGCTTCCGCGGAGACTGCCCGTGGAATTGATAAAATTGACAATTGTCCCATAATTGGCAGACGAGAGGACGCAGGCTATTTGTGAACTCTGTATATAAAAAGAATATACGGCAATATCGCAGTGGTGTGCCACCATAGGACACTTTGGGTGCCACCTCGAAGGGGTACCACTGGCACTTTCCATCTTGCCAGTTTGTAATATTCGTTATGCCTCTTCTAGCGGTATGATTCCGCACATTAGCGTCTAAGTGTGAAGTTAACGTCTGTATTCAGTGAAAGTATAGTTCTTAAATTGTGTTCGTTTTCTTATTCCCAAGTAGTGTCGCGTTCTGGTTATAAAGAGAGTGTATCGTTGGTAAAAGGGGCAACATCCTAATTTTTAGCGCACTTAACCTGGTTGGATTAAACTTCCCGGTGCCCGCAGCCGTGGGGGAACCATAATAAGAGTTGCCCTTGCCGGGGAGACAGGCACGGCCGGCCGAGTGGTTTTACTGAGTCAGTGACCCCGGTCCGGACGTTTAGATCCACGGGGACATCCCCGAGAGGTTGCCCTTGCCAAGGGAGACAGGCGCGGTCGAGCGAAGTCGAGTTTGAGAGGGACCCACGCCGAGTTCACCGGAGTCGGGAACGGACGGGAAGGGAAATCCACGTAGTGCTTCACTCCCGTAAGGGACAGTCGGGAACGGGAAGGGAACGAGCAAAACCCACGTCCGTTTCAGAGGAGTCGGGTCCAAAATCAGGGGTAATCAAAATGCTAAGGTTTATGGAGACTTTATTTATTTATTTTTGAATTTTTTTTTATATATTTGTTAATGTTATCCTTTAGGAGAGTAGAATAGTATAAGTGTCATTTTGTATATATAATATAGATAATGTTAGAAGCCGATAAGTAAAGTGGGACCGAATTGCCCCACGATTTTGGGGGGTGGGGCAATTCAGTCCACTTAAATTTTCACATCCCTAAAAATCCACATTAAAGTGTTTTATTTCATAAACTATGATAAGTCGGTTTTCATTTTTAAACATAATGGTATTACAATATTATTTTAAGAAATTGGGTTTGAAAACTAATAAAATGTTCGAGTTTGCTTCGTTTTTGTCAACGCAAAATCGTAAAAAAAATGCCCACCAACAAACGTAAGGAATTCCTTAATTCTTTTGTAATTCTATATTACACAGAATAAAGGAAATTCTTTACGTTTTGGTTGAGCGTTTTTTTACGATTTTGCGCTGCCTTGACAAAACGAACTGTATATAATAATTCTGTAAGGTTATGCAATCTTTTTTATTTTGTAATATTTACACAGAATTAAGGAAATTCTTTTACGTTTGGTGCCGTTTTTTTTACGATTTTGGCTGTTTTGAACAAAAACGAACGCAAACTCTGTTTGACAATCGAGCATTATTTACGTTTCGTAAGCACAATGCAAAAACGAAAACGCTTAAGGTCTGGCCAACATCATCATCAGAGATATCCCTTGTTTCCTGCCGTTTTAACTTTTGCGTAAAGTGTTTGAACCATCTTGCTGAAAAAAATTGTACAAATTAATTAGCGTCGGGCGGGGTGACTTACCACCTAATCTTGCTGCTAAAAGTGTAAAAATTATTTTAAACATTATAATTTCGGACATCCTTTTGTAAAAGAGTATTATAAAAATTTAAATTTAATGAAGATTTCAATGGGAACGACGGGGAAAAAAAAATTTTTTTTTTTTTTTGGGGGGCCCCCCCCAATGCAAATTTTTAAACCTGAACCGATTACTCCCATTACATTTTTATAATAAAACATATTTATCTCTTGCCTGAATGACTCCAACGATTGCATTAAGGTTATGAACTATTTTTAAGTACTATATCTTGGTACCAATAATGGAGTACAATTATTTTGACCTGTATGATTCTTAGCAATAAGCCTAAACTTTACCCAATTTATAGTGCTCAGAAAAAAAAAAAAAATCCCAAAATTAGTGGACTTAAATTAAAGGTTTCATAAAAAATTAATACCTAAGACATAAAACCACATTATTTTACATCTTTAAAGATATATTTTACATTGCAAAGGCTATTTTGAGCCACTGGACCGAATTGCCCCACGTGGACCGAATAGCCCCACATGGACCAAATTGCCCCGTTTTACTAGGAAAAATCCACGAGGTGCTTCACTCGCGTAGGGATCAGAGTCGGGAGAACGGGAGAGGGCGGAAACAGGTTAATCTGTCAGGGGTTGGTGTCAAAAGGGAACATAGTCACCGCGAGCCAACAGGCATAATCCGATACCATATCAGATCGAACCCAGTGATAGCTGTAAAGGGTGGCGAGAATAACACGTTGGAGCTTCACCAACGAATTAACGGGAGGATTAGAAACCCTCCGCCTCACTATCCGCGGCAGTTGCGAAAGTTGCTGTGTCGGATTCGCCACAATACCTTCTGAAATCCATCTCTCGACTTCAGTATTGAACTTCTCTTTTATATCTCCCTTCATTGTTCCCTCATAACACTCCACAGAGTTCCTCCAATCCGGACTCCTACCTTCTTTCCATTTCCACCGCACTTCCCAATAATTCCCATCAAAATACGCATCAAAGTCCTTTTCTTCTATTTTCAAAGTTTTCTTCCCTTTTATCGCTGCAACCCGAATATCCTTCCGCTCCTCCTTCTCAATAAAAAATCTTACTCCATCTCTTCAATTTGACGCCCCCAAGTTGGAAAATAATATCTAGTCCTAAGATCATATCCACACCATTTATTAGCTCTTCAGTCAACACTACTTCCTTCTCAATTTCTTTTCCCCTTATCGCTTCCTTTACTTTTTCCATTTTCACAGCTATTTTTCTTCCATCGAAAGCGGTTACTCGACTTATTGCCTCTATTTCATTGCAGCAATCTTCCTTCACCACAGAAAGAGAACACCCTGAATCCACTAGGGCCTTTCCACTTCTTCCATTTAATAGTATTTTTATAATAAATAATTCTGCGGAATTTCCTCTCAATGCTCTGACGAGTCCGCATCCGAAGCAGCGAGCCCGCCGTTCTCGTTTCCCATCTCCTCACATTCTATCGCAAAATGACCTTTTTTTTGCCACAATTCCAGCATTGAAATTTTCCTTTACAATGTTTCCTCAAATGTGGCCCTCCGCATGAGAAACATTTAATCGGAACTCTTGAATATTTTTTAAAGATTCTTTCTCGTCCACGTCTAAATCAACAATCATAGTCCCTCCTCAGAATTTATTTATTTTCATCTGAAATATGTCAAATCATGCTATATTATTTTTCCAAATTCCAAATCTTCTATTTCAGGCATTGCTCGTAACTTTTCCAACTGATGTCAGCATCCCGTAAACAAATGCCCTTTGTAACACCATTTTTTCATCCTTTAATTTGGCTATTGAAGCTAGCCTCCTCAGCTCGATAACGAATACATCCACTGGCTCTCTTTCACATTTTTTATTGCAAAACCCCCATACGCGCTAAATGCGTTTATGCCAAAGGCCTCCCTCAAACGAGCCTTGATACTGTTCGAATTTTTCTTATCTACTTCATCCATTTGAAGAAAAACAGCCAGAGCATTTCCTTCTAAAAATAGCGTAATGAACGCTGCTTCGTAATTCACATTGTTGATCCTTGCTACCATGGATACCTTTGTCAACCAAAGCCTTTACGTCTTCGCTACCATCATAAGACTTCACCATTTCAGAGAGCATTATCCTTTTTGATCAATCCATTCTCTTTGTTCTTCTGACCTGGATAGCTAGTAGTTAAAACCCGTCCGCAAAGTTTCAAGCTTTAATCAAGACAAATATAAATTATATAAATATTGAATGATTTTACATAACATAAGAATTTTTTATTAATCCTTGTTCCGATATATCTATAATATCTATATTACGTTTCTATGTGAAGCCTGTCAGCCGGAATTGACATTTTTTCCGGTTCCGCCGAATTGAAAAATTCGCCAGAACCGGAATTAATAGTTTACTTCTGAGAAAAAATTTTTGCTGGAAGAAATTTATTTTATATAACCCATAGCCCATCTTTAACAAAATATAATAGCAGCCTTGTGTAGTATGCCAGTGCTATCACATACCTTACACAAATATTTAATAAAGTTTACTCAAATACTCAAAATATAGGATTATAACATATTCACATTAAATTCAAATTTAATTTCCAAGATTTTATATATATTATATATATATATATAATTTATAATTATATATATATATATATATATATAGTATTATATATATATATATATATATTATAATATATATATATATATATATATAAGCCAAAATTACGTAAAAATTAACTAAATAAAAAATAAATTACATTCTATAAATACTTATATATATATATTATATATATATATTATATATATATATATATATATATATATATATATATATATATATATATATAATATATATATATATAAATATATAGATATATATATATATATATATATATATATATATATTATATATATATATTATATATAATATAGTTAACTTTCTTTAAACACTTTGAAAATATTGCTTAATTGTTGGTGAAGTAAAAGTAAAACTGTTCACCAGCTAATGGGTGATATTTTTAACGTTTTTCCCTCAAATTATATTCCTTCTTCTGAAAATGAAAATGATTTTCTCTGAATATATGGAGAGGACTGGAAAGGAGAACAAGTTTTGGGGCTAGTACTGCTATGTTTGAGAATTTAGCTTTGTTCATCCACCAATTAAGGAATTCTTCTTTTCCCAGATTAGAAAATTTATTTTTCCTGTAAAAAAAAATTTAATATCTTTAAAGAATTTCACCTGTTGAGAGCCACTGATTTTCTTTTGTCCTTTTTTACACTAACTGACCTCGCTTTCACTTTTAAAAATTTCAAAAACTTATAAAAACTAAGTTAACTTTGCAGTAATTTCTTTCTTAATGCTTGAATGATTTTTGAGATACTTGGCAAATCTATGTTTATTGTAGATAATACTCGTTTTCTGGAAAATGACTTCATCGCCTGAACCTTTTTCGGTACTGCTACTACTATTATCACTTTCTAACTTCAATAAAATGCAAAGGGGTTCAAGATTACATTGTCAAATCATGTCTCTTATTTCATTAGGAAAATAAAAGTCAGTTAGACTGGGGTCTACTACAGTATTTAAAAACAATTATCTTTTGATATATGTATATTGATCATTTCTCTATTCTTTTTATTCATTAAATCTAAACTCTACTGCCTTCTTCAGCTCTTCTTTATTTTCTTTTGTCATCCTCAGAGTTTGAGAGATATGCTGGAGAGCTCAAAATATGTTAGAATAATTGATGATATAAATTGATTTTGCCTTATAGTTTCCGTAAACCGATGAGAAAATGTGGCCAAAACTCTTTAGAATGGTTTTCAAGTATTTGCTATTGATTAGCAGTCAAAGCCTAAATGATGATTGTTCTATAAATTAAACTTTACAGAGTCTTTTTTCAACACATTCAATTCTTTCTAAATCAAATATGTGCTATTCCACCTTGTATTAAACATCTTGAAATTGGCATAGTGCCGGCTTTGGCCAAGATGTGGATCCACTCTTCTTGTGTATTCTTATTAAGTTTCATTACAGCTTAAAAAACTGGAATGATTGAATCGTTGTACCAAAATATTCCTACATTTCTTATTAAATCACCACACTGTTCTTTGAGAAATAAGGCATCTTTAATAAATTGGAGTTTATGAATAAAACAAGAAAAACTTGTGTATCCTGCTAAATCAACTAAAAGTTTCATGTTATATGCTCCATCTCGAAGGATCAAATGGATTATGTTAGGGGGGGAATTTCCCAATTATTCATCGTAATTCAAAACTCAGTGATTTTAATTCAGAATGAGAACCTAGGAAATACTTGCAATGAGTACACAGTCCATTTTTTCAACTCGCTGGTAAGCCAGAGTTGCCAGTTAAGAAATAAAATAATCGTCAATGAATTATTTAGCTCTCTCTCTCTCTGTGCGTGCGTGCGTGCGTGCGTGCGTGCGTGCGTGCGTGCGTGCGTGTGTGTGTGTGTGGTGGTGTTTGTGTTAGTAAGTGATATCTGATCAGCCTGTGACAACTTTTCGAATACTTGCTGATCTCAATTCCTGCTATGAAGTTGCGTAAACTTTTCTCTGCAAAAATATTTTTTACTGGGAATAAATATTTGGTGAAGATGGGCAATAAGTTTTTATGAATCCCTTCTCTTCTGTGACTGAATGGCTGGTTACTCATTGCTATAAAATTCATTATTTTCTGTGATTTGGGGTCATTGATTGATATGCCAAATCTTTTTTGGGGAGAAACTCTCATCAAAACTCACTTATTTCACGGCTTGGATCTATTGCTCTTTGGTGTTTCCCCTGTTCTAGAAATACAAGACTCTTTTCCTATTAAAATTTTTGGACTTCCCAGAATTCTCTTCCATGATGATTTTCCATATGTTCATGAAGTGGCGTTGTACTAAATATAAGATTTTATGTTGAAAGTTATATAAAATATTTTTTTTTACATTTATTTATAGTTAAAGGAAAGTTCATAAGAAATTCCGGTTCCGGCCGGAATTTTTTTTGTGATTCCGGCTAATTCCGGTTCCGGCCAGAACTGAAAATTTCAGTTCCGGTACACCCCTAATCTATATTCCTAATACAGAAACCTCACATCACAATGGTTGCTAGGGTGGCCTCAAAGAAACTGGAAGTTCTGTTTAGACTGCAAAACTTTTTCCTCTTCTCAGTTGCTCCAGCTATACAAGGGTCTCATCCGCCCATGTATGGAGTACTGTTCTCATATCTGAGGGGGGGAGGCTCTGGTTTCACCCGGCTTTTGGACAGGGTCGAGTCATAGGCCAAAAGGCTTATAAGCTGGTCTGTCTGTACTTTCCAGTTCACTTGACCCTCTATCTTTGCAGCGTGATGTTAGTGCTTTATCTCTATCCTATAGGCACCGCAGCAGCATGTGCTCGAGAGAACTTATCACTCGCCTATCACCACCTTTACGACGCTTTCGTAGCACAAGGGGTGCTGTATCTGCACACGAGTTTTGTATTGACATTGGTAACTTCAGGCTAGTTCGCTGTGGTGCTTCCTTCTTTCCCACCACCACCTATGTTCTGTGAGATTCTCTTCCATCTTCTGTATTTCCTGCTGAATTTAATCTCCTCAATTTAAAGTCTGTGCTCATATGCGTAATTTGCGCTAGAGGGTGAACTTTGAGCGTACTACACCCCTCTCCTTGAATAGGGCTCTGCCTGTGAGTGGTGGTGACAACTGTAAAAAAAAATTCCTTGGGTGGGCAGATATGTGGCAGATGAACTGAATCTCCTACTCACCCCATCCAAAACATCATTCAGATTATCCCAGAAAATCGCACTCTCTTCAAACATTAACTTTAGGATGGACCATATGTCGGCAACCACACAAATTTTGACATTTTCAAACTAAAATTTAACCTTTAGAATTCTAGTACTCACACACACAAAATCTACCATAGCTCTCTACCACAAGTTACTCATCAGAATGGAATCCTTCTATCTCCCCTTTCATTCCTTTCCACACCAACACAAAAACATTTCACACCACACCACTCGTTTTCACAGTTTCCTTTCATCTTTATTTCAGTCACAGTGAGCAAATTAAATTTGCCCTTTCTAAAATACATCCATCATCTCCCTCCTCTTCTCCTCACATTTAGTCCTCTGACATTCCATGATACCCATAAAATGCATACTTTTCATTGAAAGATAGAAAGGGCCAGCTTACGGCGATCACGACCTTCTCCGAGGCATGCATTAGCATTCATGAAAAAAGAATTAAGTGGTAGTAGCAGCCAACCTAACTACCACCGCCCTTAGTCGCCTTCTACTGACACCACAGGACGTACAATGTGGGGCAATTTTTTCTCCCCATATAGGGATATAAGGATGTCTGTAAGATGTTGCTTAGAAGCAGGGGTGTGGATATAAGTATGTGTATATTGTATGTGGATATAAGTATGCTGTATATATGTGGATAAAAGTAGAGTCTCTAAGATGTTGCCTGGAGGATGAGTGTGGATATGAGTGCAGAACAGAAAGGCGAACCATGAGACACTGGAATGTCATACTACCATAAGAGAAAAAGGGTGGTATATTTATGTTGTAAATTTGTTATATTTGCTCCATCTGCCACTTTGTGGCCAGTATTTATAATAGTACAAAATGATTGTGATTCCGCGAGTGGTTGGTCTGAAATTGTGGCTGAGGAAGTCGTGATTTTGATATCAATTTTTTTATTATTTATAATAAATAATAAATTTTAATAATCACTTTATATTTAAAAATTAGAATTAATCAAAATAAAATTGCTCTTTGATTCGGTATATTTTGAAAAACCAAAAAAAATTTCAAACTAACCGATAAAAAAAAAAATCATACGAGTAAAGTACCCTTTATAATTGGCTACGCCCTTGAAATTTTACAACATTAAATTTCTTTAATAAAAATTAGTAAAAGTCTCAAGTTTGAGGACTCCTGGGTTACCTGTAACCCCTAAAAATGGGGTTAGGGCTGGA
>JABUQX010089126.1:0-10000 GCA_015478945.1 Trachelipus rathkii | reverse complement strand
GTTATGTTATGTTATGTTATGTTATGTTATGTTATGTTATGTTAGGTTAGGTTAGGTTAGGTTAAGTTAGGTTAGGTTAGGTTACGTTAGGTTAGGTTAGGTTATGTTATGTTATGTTATGTTATGTTAGGTTCAGTTACGATAAGTTAGGTTTGGTTCTGTTAAGTTCTGTTAGGTTATGTTAGGTTCTGTTAGGTTCTGTTAGGTTCTGTTAGGTTATGTTATGTTATGTTAGGTTGAGCCATGATATGTTAGGTTCTGATAGGCTAGGTTTTGCTAGGTTAACTTAGACTATGTTAGGTTAGGTTCTGATAGGTTAAGTTGTGTTAGGATGTTAGATTATGTTAGGTTAGGTTAGGATAGGCTGTGTTATGTTATTTTATGTTAGGTTACGTTACGCTATGTCAAGTTAGGTTAAGTTAGGTTATGGAAGGTTGGAATAGGCTGTGTTGTGTTATGTAAGATTATGCTGTTATTTTAGGTTAGGCTAGGCAACGCTAGGTATGATTAGGGATGTTAGGATAGGTTAGGGTAGGTTAGGTTAGGTTGTTATGTTAGGTTAGGTTAGGTCATGCTATATTTTGTTAAATTAGTTATAGATTTTGATAGGTAAAGTTAGGTTATGTTATTTGTTGTGTTCAGTTAGGTTAGGTTATGTTACGCCAGACGTCTAATTTCAGCTTACTTTTATATACTTTTATATTCTTTTATTTATATTTACCACTAAAAATTAATATAAATGTTATTTCATAACGATTTATTAAAGAAAATCTAAAAAAATACAAAATTAACACAACAGGTCATATATATATATATATATATATATATATATAATATATATATAATATATATATATATAGTATATATATATATATATATATTATATATATATATATATTTAATATTATATATATATATATATATATATATATATATATTATATATATAATATATTATTATATATATATATATATATATTCGAGGTTTGAAAGCTTAGACCGTTTTCGTTTTTGTAATTAGTGCTAAAACGAACACGACAGTTTATGAGGTTTACTTTTGTTTACAAATAAATGGAATCAGCTGTTGTGATGGAGCCCTGTGATTTGGAATAAACAGAAATAAAAAAAAATAACAAATAGTTTATTTTACAAATAATTGATCGACTATTGTGATGGAGTTCAACGATTTGGGAGAAATTAGATTTAAAAAGCAGATTTTATTGAATGAAACCCGATCAATTCAAAAGGGCCTACCACGTTGTGAAAACACTATCATTGGATGATTTGTTTACGAATATATCAAACTGGAAAAAAATATGAATACCACACAGATATTTGGCACAATCTTATTTTTAAAATCATTACTCACAAACCTTCCTTATCCATTGTACAAATAATTTCTTGCTTCCTTTCTGACGACATTGTTTTGCTTACATTTTATTCTGAAGCATAGGAAAGAGAAACCTTACCGAATTAAGAAAATTCATTACTTTTGGTATGCATTTCTTAAGATTTTGTGCTAAATTTGACAAAACGAAGGCAAACTCAAGAATTTCTTACCGTTTGTGAGCACAAATGACCAAAACGATAATGCCTCTAGAAAACTGTTTTACGATGCCTTTTGTGAGAAGGAGTTGGAGAGGTTCTGCAGTAGAGTGCTTTGTATATTGTTTGACGATGACGCTGTTGTCAACGGTTCGAGTCCTGTCTCAGGCAAAAAACAAAGCAAAAAAACAATATATATATATTTATATATATATATAAAAATATATTATATATCATATAATATATATAAAACATGAAATAAGATAATCACATAAAATTACAATAAAAGATATATGATAAAATAAAAATAAAAGATTATCAATAGCAGTAACTAACTACTAAAATACATAACAGATAAGAGAGTAACAAAACTATCAGATAAAAGAAAATCACATACGTAATATACACCCATCCATCAAATAAAAAAAGTATAACAATACTATATAAAAACCTCACTATATATAACCATCAAACCTTATCTAAAACGAAAGTAATAATAAATATCATAAATATAACCCAAATATATGACTTATTCAAAGATGGATGGACTTCGATGAACCAAAATCCTCTGGGAGAACAGAGGCAACTTCAAAATAAATAAATTTAATAAAATCAATAAAAATAAAATGCCTTTATGTGCACGAATAAGAAATAATAGCTATAAACAATATAAAATAAATAAATAGAATAAATAAAATAATAAAAAAATAAAAAGAATAAAAATTAAAAAATATAAAATTAAAAATTAAAAAATAAAAAATAAAAAAAATTTGTAAGAAATTCTATAAATTTGAGTTCTAAATAAAAAAAAAAAAATTAAAATAAATAAATATAATAAAATAAAAAATAAATAATAAATAAAAAAAAATAAATAAATAATAATAATATATAAAAAAATAAATAAAAATAAAATAAAAAATTAAATAATATAAAAATAAAATAAAAATAAAAATATAATAAAACAAATAAAAAAAATAAAATAAATAATAGAAAATATAATTAAATAAAAAAAAAATAATAAATAATAAAAAAAAAATATTTAACAATAAAAAAAAATATAAAAATAAATCAAAAAAAAAATAAAAATAAAAATATAATTAAATTAAATAAAATAAATAGTTAAGCTCATATTAAAAGATAAAAAATAATAATATTTAAATAAAAAAAATTAAAAGCAATCTCAAAATACAATTATAAATAAATTAAATAAAAATACTCAATGACTATAAAAACATAAAAACCAGATATAATAATTAATGTAAGAAGAGAAGCGAGAACTCAGAAATAAAAATAAACCAGCGCGTGCTACTCGTAGCATACTATATGAAAATCTGATGAGTAAATATAATCATAATATAAAGAATAGGAGATATAAATAAAATCTCAAAATAAGAGTAACGAAGTCGCAAATTATTAATAAGTCCGATATCTTCTTATATTTTTTATGATTGAAGATATAATTAAGGTTCATCATGAAAGAAATAACATTAACATTTGTACCAAAAAAATGAAAAAAAGATTATGTTAAAAAAATATTTAAAACAATATAAAAGAAGATAAAAGCAATGTCATTACGACCATATGAAATGAACTAACACTATTTTTAAGCAATATATATATAATTGTAATAACAGGCTCGATACGTCTATCTCAAGCAAAATGAATGCAAAGAATGAGGCAATAATTAATCAAAAATTTCTACATAAAGACAGGATATTTTTACGAAATTACATATATCAGTAGAATTTAATTTTTTACAAGTTAATTTTTTTTATTCACTGTCTAAAGAAATCAATAAAAACCCACTCGTATTAATGATTAAGAATAAAGAAAAAAATTAACAATAAAATTTACTTGTTCTTAATGCACAATTTCGTAGATAAAAAAATAAATATCAGATTAAATATTATTAAGAATATCAATAAATATTCTTGAAAATTATCAGAAAAGGAAAAAACTATAGGAATAACCCATATAAAAAAACCAACTAGTATTGCATAAATGGAAGAAACTGTAAGGAATGGGAAATAATCAATAATACTTAATAAGATAATTATTTTGTTAATGTATATATAATAAATAAATAAATAAATGAATTAATGAACTAGATGATGAATATATTAATGTGGTCTTTTCTTTTTTTAAGTGAGTTTGATAATATAATTTAGCACCTTGTCTTCCGTGGAAGTCTTTTAAAGAAGAAACTTTGCCTCAAAGGCCCCGTGTCCTGCATTTTCGTAGCGAAAGTGTTTATGTGATTTCCTGTTGTGATTAAAGTTTGTTAACATTTTTTTAAAGATTTAATTGAAGATTTATTTAATGTTAATTGTAATGAACTAAGAAATAGGGTAAATATGTATATCTTGTTCTATTATATATTTCTTAAAGAAGATTGAGAAGTAGTGATAGTTATTTTTTTGATCCTCCATTTACGATCCATTTTAAAATTGACTAATAGTATTACACAGAAAATTGTTTATTATTAAAATATTTCAAAAATTAACAACTAAAATTTATTTAACAAATATACAAAAAACTATAGGAAGTCAAAAATTCGAACAAAGAACTATACTCAAAATAAAACTTCGTGACTTCGTCTCACACCTCAATCTACATCTCCTTAGAACACATGAACCTTAAGCACCATACTAGTCCGTTATATAAGTTATAATAAAATATAACACTACACTGTCGAACATAATAGGTAGTTAATCTACACCTCAACACCTATATATAATGCTGCTAATAAACTGCTTCATCTCAAACAGTTGCACGTATGCAGCTATTAGGTACGGTGGACGCGTGAGTGGGCCGGCTACGTACTAAACTATTAAGGTGATATTGGATTTCTATGGACTGCAGGTGAGACGTACTGCAGCTGGTCTCAATAAAGGTAGGTAGAGCTGTAAAGCGTGGATGGGGATCAAGGCTCAAGCCGTGCGGCGACAAAGTCTGTGCTACTCACATCAGGCTATATTTTATGAGTTACGAGCGTAGCGCGTACGGCCAGATGCAGAACGAAAACTCACTCATGAGTGAGTCAGTAGCGTACTAGGTGAGGGAGAAGAGTCTGCCTCATATATCGCGAGGAATGAGGCAAGTCAGACGTCGAATAGCGGGCCATTAGAACTGCATGTTAAGAAAAGAGCAAAGTTGTTTCTGTTCAAGTTATATACAAAAGTCTTTTTTGTAAAACCCGAAGATATCTTTGTCTGTTGAATCGTACCAGTGAGTGAGGATTTGGGTGCAGGCTGTCTTGTCGTTCTCCCTCTATAGAAAAAATACCTCTAACCAAGCGGGAATCCAGGCCAAGTGATGACGACGAAGTAGTATGGAATAACAAGATGTGTTCTATTGTAACTAGACAATATAGGTCCCATATGCGGCCGATGACCAACACGACGAAAGTCTACCCGGACCAGAGGCGAGCGCCGTCGCTTCTCTGGCACAGAGTGTCCATATGAGTGGGAACTTATGAGTTGGCCCGTGATATGCGTTGAGTGGTGAGAGTGTCACCAAGATGGCAGCAACAATAATACGTGCCCAAGAAATCGTGCCAGGATAGGGCAGGATGGGCTTGATTCCTTGACAATGCGAGTCACAAATAGTAATTGGTTTTGTACTGCTCGCACAGGCGTCACACGCGTACTGGGGTAATCGGTATGCACGTCAAACAGCACCCCTTCAGTGGAAGCACACACACATGAGTTCCAACCGAGTCCGAAATGAAAGTGGAACCACGCTGCCGTAAGCATGGCCCTAAGCGCTGCACTGTCTGGATGGCTAAGAGCGGGGAAAACCACTCGTCTACTGTAGAAAAGATCAGTCGTGGAAACGTCACCATCTGGTGAATGCCAGTACGCTGCGGCTCGAAACACTGGCAGACTCCATGCTAACATAGGCCACTAGGTAAAACGTACGAGAAGACTGGGAGTGTTGCGATGACCAGACTGCAAATATGCATCGGACCAGTAAGACCACGCGGTCATGCCTCTCGCCCGGGACTCCCTCGCACGAATGTCGATCTAGCCGCAAATCACGTGAAAGCGCGGGCGAGGGGACTGCGTCTCGGGCCAATAGGGGTGCCTCTGTTCATGCGTATAATCTCATTCTACTATCCTATCAGATGATCCCAACATGACATAAGCTAAACTCCTCCACTCAATGTCCATATGACTCACGCAATCATCTAAATTCATAAGTCTGCTCCCACTGTAAATTATACGTGCAGTATGAATATGACTTACGGTGAAACTCCGAGTCTAGGCCTCGCGAGTCTGGGATGAGAATGCGGTATTGAGTTCTGTCTCAACCGTGGAAATGCGTAACTAATCATATACGTACGGGCGCTCGTCACATAGCGTGTGAAATGTATCTCTCCTAATTCTATTAAAAATGATGTGTATATCGCACACACAACGGGGCTGGGCGGCCGCAAAGAAACTGGGATCTGTAGACGAAGACTGTTCTCTCCAACCCAGCAACTAGGGTCACCGCGAGGATTACTGCGTGCATACTGTCTGGGGAGCCGGGGGCAGTCCTGCGTGAGGGACAGGGAAGTGATAGGTGTGAGCCCGGCATTCGTGGAGAAGTGAACCTGGACAGGGCGAACTAAGGGTGGCGTTCGAGAGTCGGCGCGACAGGCTCACTCGATGCTGAAGTGAAAGAGCTTGCGATGTATAGGGTAACGTTCGCAGCCAATCAAGAATACAACTGAGGAATGAAGAATGCCTGGCAGCTCAAACCAGTGTGGTGGGCAACAAGTCCCGGGAACCTGCGAAAAATCTCTGCTGAAGTGGAAGAAGAGTTTCTAAAGGGAAAAATAGTAGTATATAATCCCCGGGTGAAAAACTACGAATGGAGGATGAAAATATGCATCAGCAAGAAGGCAACGAGACTGAGATGAACAGGAAGAGGCAGATGTGTAGTAGGTGGCAATACATGAGTGTAGACATGTGCAGCGATCGAGAATAAGTATGGACCTCCGTGGAAAGGTGGAGCGCGTCGGAGCGGAATGTCCAAGCAAATGGGATTATAGGGGGGGTTAAAAGCGTCCCAACCGTGTGGGTCCTCTATGTGAGATCAAAGAAGAGGAAGTCAAAGGGAGATCATGCATGAGCAATAATGGAGACAGAATGGGAAAAGTCGTATGCACTTAGAGAATTGCTCAGTTCAACACGGCAGTCAATGTGAGGGAGAGAAGTGCGTGATGAGGCGGACGGGAAGTATCGGTTAAAGGAAAGCTGTGAGAGAAGGGAGTTACGACGTCAATGCATGGCAATTAAAATTCGGGAGGACATGGGAGCAGAAAAGCGTGATCAGGATGACGTGAAGAAGGCTTATATGACCGCCACTGGTAGACAAAAGAAAAGAAAACAAAAAGTGAGCACATCCAAGAGGCAAGAAAAACCGAGCGTACAGGGTCGAAGTGAAGCAACTCCAGATGAGACAGCTGAAAGAAAGAGATTATGGAAGACTGGCAACGGATCCAAAAGTGGGTAAAAAGGGCGCTGCAAAAAACGGAGGAGTGTATCAAATCAATACTGGGGAAATAAGGGTAGTATAGGGAAGAATGATAGGACGAAGCTAAAGGAAGGTGGGTAGGTCTAATCGGATGAGAAGACGAGCAACAGTAAGGAAGGCAGCTTGACTGAGTCTCATAGAAACCGGGAAGGAATCTGCCACAAATAGGATCGTCTCCTCAGATAGGGCAGGGAAAAGACATGCTCCTACACAGAAAGTGGTAGCGCATGGCCTATCTCGTGAGCGTTATGCGGATAAAAAGAGTAAACGAGGGGGTGACATAAAAGATGAACGTCCGCCACAATAAAGGGAAAGGATAGAATTAAAAATGAGCGGCGTAGAAGGCGCTGCGAGGATGGTTAACGTTGGGTGATCGAACTTATGGCGTGGAAAAAATGAGAGTGATGGGCTATCAAACATCGTGGAGAAGAGCGGCGATATTGAGAATCGTTACCTAATACGGGCTCAGGAAGGACGCAGTTACACCGGAAATAAAAAGGAGGAGGGAGGGGTAAGGTAAGGAGGGGTGAAGTGATCATGTAAGGGCGCCTCGGGACGCATCAGTAAGAGATCCATAGTCATACTGAATGGTGATTATACCGTCGGTATAATAAAGGAAAACGGTGCAAAAACAACGTGATATAAAACGGCTATTAGAAAGACCAAACCACGAAGGAAGATAACGCAGAGGCTGGATGTATACATCGTGGGGGAGACAGTAATCTGAAGAAAGTACGGCTGGCTACTAGGAAGGGTAAGGAGAATCCTGCGGGAGAAAGTAATGGAATTACCAAATGAGGGGAGAGTAGAGACTGTAACAAAGTCGCATAGTCGTAAGGAATAATGGGAATCATAAAGAAGCGAAAAACGTCACGATAATGCTCATTATGCGGCGGTAGAGTGGCTATAAAATGATCAAGAGCTAAGAAAAGAGACAAATGAAGGACTAATAATAGATCCAAGTGCGTCGTAGAGAAGTGGCACCAGTATGATATGTTCAAACCAAATAGTGACAATTGGAAAATAGGGGATAATATAGCCATAAAAGGTTGTGCTAAACTTTTATGGTAGGGCAGTCTGCAGGCCGCGTGGGTGCGTAAGTGCAACAGGATTATGCCCGGGAAAAGGAGATGAGTCGGAATCCCATGTATGACGTGAGAGACTGGCGATGAAGTGGAGAAGTGGAGTACCCAGCTCAAGTGATCTTGCAAAACTGCTATTAGGCAAGGTAAGTACGAGGAGGAGGCGGGGAAACCAAGATGGAGCGGAGAAGCCCCAAGAACCGTGGAAAGCTGATGGTGCCCACCAAAGTGTTAAAGCTGCGGCGAGTGCCTGAAATACGCGAGCTCCTCTAATACGGAAGAGAATCACTAGACTATTTATATTAGACGATAACTCATGCACTCCTGTAGTCATAAAGGGGGTAGGCGCGGTCATATATGCATAAGGCTGGAACGCCAAACAGGGAACAATCTCTAAATCAAGACTGAGATCGAGATCTAAATTTCGGAGCTCGGTTGACGTAGTAAGTGGAATGGAAAACTCTAATAAGAGACGGACAGAGTCGCTGTTGAACACGAGATCCCCTACGTATGGGGTCGTGGGATACCTGTCCTCACCTACTCCAATAACTGGTTAAGGCGTTAAGGGTTAACAAAGCCTCAACCCAATGTTTATGACAGGCGATATACATTGAAGACCCCCAAAAAAGCTAATTAAAGCGGACAAAGGCGCGTAGTACCACGACATAATAGAAGGGAGCCCATAGGAGTGTCAACAAGGTAAGTGAGTGAGGATGGACTCACGTTAGAAGAAGGTAGGCGTGAAATGCGTCTATACACACTCGGTGCGGTCCTAAGAGGAAGAGAGTAGTAAGGCCGTTATAGTGGAACATGGTAGTGAAGTACACGAACGGAGCATTCTCACACAACTATTCGGCTCGTCTCGCGTCGGGGGGCAGTGTAAAGAAGTAACAGCACTTCCACGAAAGAGATGAGCGAGGGACTGGAACGGTACGGATAGCCACTGCACACGGCCGGCATGGCTGGCCTGGGGCAGAGCGAAGTGGCAGCAAGGGACGGGACCTAAGGGACGTGAGTGGACGCAGGCCCACATGTGCCCTGGTGCCGATGGGGGGCTGGCGCTCAGAGGGGGAGGTAGCGGTGAGGGGACTCGAGCCACGACAGGAAGCACGCACGAGATCACACAACACTAGAGTCGTGTGCTGGGCACAAGTGAGCGATGGGTTAAGGCCCGGCGAAGCCAAAGGCATAGGCGAAGGAGCAAGTCATCAAAACGCACTCGAATAATACCCAAGTGCTGCCAAGGTGACGAGGAGCAAAACAACAGCTAATAGTAAAGGAATCTTCCTCAGTGAGGACAAATGAAAGGCGCCAAAAATGAGTCGTGCAGCCGTAAGTGGACAAAGTGACGCTCCATCGAGAGAACGGAACATCAGGCGCAACAGGAATACACCAGGTCTTGGCGCAGCACAACCACTAGTCATAATGCCTCCAGATAACCAAGAGAACGGCAGACCATCACCTAGAACCAAGAAAAAGTAAGCCAGAAGAATACACAAACACCTCACCTATCCCACGCTAAAATATAAACCATCTAACCTACAGTAGAAAAGCTTCCGTGGCTCTCTTCCTCGAGAAAGGCACCGTAAGAAAAAATAAGTTAAGCCCAGCTTGATGACATAGTGCGGTTACTTCTTATCACATTAAACATCCGACAAAAACCGTCGATACCCCAATACCTCACAACCACAACAATAAATAAGCAATATCGGTACTCTCCCAGCACCAGAACACAATCAGTGTTCAGCAACAGCTCGTGGCACACGAGGGGAAGGCTACTCTTCGGGAAAAGAGAATCAAAATCAAATGATGCACAAAACTACGCAAATGTACAACTTACTGGACCCCTCT
>JABUQX010089125.1:12500-39327 GCA_015478945.1 Trachelipus rathkii | reverse complement strand
ATATATAAAAAAAAAAGCAAAACAAAAAAAAAAGGCCAAAACTGACGGGAGTCGTAACATAACAGGTCCAATTCACGTGTACATGTTTGAAACGGAAAAAGAGCTTTTCGCCTTTTCTCTTAATTATGTCACATTTACTATTGCATGCGTTACATTCTTATTCGTCACAATTAATTGGAATATTGCAAAAAAATTAAAAGTGACCGCAGTCACTTGAAAACAAATTTCGTATATAAGGAATTAGTTTCTTCTTCTAATACTAATTAATTTTCATGAGTATAAAATAAAATTTATAGTTATAATTTTTTGGTAAAACAAGTGAAGCTACTTTTCTCTCATTTTTAGGTGGTTTTTTTTATTTTCTTTATAAAATTTAATTCTATTACTCAATTAAAATAAAATTGTTTTTATAATTTTATCGATATATTGAATCTATTACAGTCAAATTAACAATTCATACGATAGGTAAAGAAACGTAACCTTACCTTATAAATAATATATATATATATATTATATTATATATATATATATATTATATCTAATATATATATTAATATATATATATATTTTATATAAATATATATATTATATTATAGTATATATATACTATATATAATATATATATTATTATATATATATAGAACTTCTCCTTTAAAGGGTAGTTAACCGACTATATTATATCGAACGAACATTGTAATCCGATTTTTTTCGATTTATTTCAAGGCATGGAAGAAGCGGAAAAGGTTTCCAATAAAACAGCTTCTTTTTTTTTTACCTTTTCCTTAGACTTAAATAAATTATAGGACACCAGACATGTTCAACACTCTTAAATGTCTCTAAAATTATGTTGACGGCAATCATTCTTAGATAAGAAGGCAACTAAAAAAGTACCTTGAACGTAAAACGTACATAAAAAATCGTTCTAGATGTATAAATGTTCCAAAATACTTAATATAAAATATAGTGAAAGCAAATGTATTTAAAAATATGTTCTTTTATAAAGATTTTTAAAATTAAAGGAAAAGCCTCTCTCATTATACATGCTTATCATTCAATATTTTAAGAATACCAATGTTATTTAATTAATTTTAGTGACGTAAGATTATTGCTGCTGTAATTGTTTTCAAGATAACTAATTTGGATTTTTATTTATAATTTTATTCATTAATTATTATTATTTATATTATTATTTTTGGTTGTTATTAAAGTTACACGCATGATATTTCGAAAACTTAAGATAGATACAAGGAAAACGGATAACATATCTATGGAGAATCAGCGTATGACATTTGTTTCGGAAATATGAAAAAAAAAAAATTTTACTTTTTTTTTTTAATTTTTTTTTTATATCCAAAACTACGATAGGTACAAGAACAACTATAACATATTTAGAATCAGCGCATGAAATATTTTGAAAAAAGATAATTAATTTTTTTTTAATAAAAAGAATACCCCAGGGTAAACCGCAAAAAGATGGAAAGAGTCGGGGGGTCTCTCGCCCTCCTGGGGACGACGGGGTAGAGGACTATTTCCCCTCCGGGGAGGGTCCTCCGGAAACCCCCGCTCTTTGGTATGCGGTTGTCGCCCGTGGGAATAAGTTCAACAGTGAGTCAAAAGGGTTTAAGTTTAAAAGTGTGATTTTCCTTTGAAAGAACTCAAAGTATAATTTAACATTAGATAAAATGAGAGTTAATGGGAATAGGATGTCTCTTCATATTCTGCATAATTTACAGGTGCAATGTGTAGCGATTCCCTACTGTTTGATGTTGAAGCTGTAATTGTAAAAATATATTGTATTTTAATTTTACCGCTCGAGTAGGATTAAAAGAGCTTACAGGAATTTTGCAATTGTGAAGATGAAGTATAAACAGCTGCCTTGATAAAGCCAAAACAAGGATGGTTTGCTTAATGCTGTTATCGAAAAATCAGAGGTTTTTGAAAATTGTTTTTATTGAAAATCCCCATGCTGGAATATGGCTCTTCATTTCCTTCATTCCCAGACAGCTTTTTTTCACTCAAAGTTGATATGTAAGATTGAAGGAACAATAATTCAGCTCGTAGAAGGAGAAGTATTCTAGAAATAGTCCAATATGAAAGAAACATTACAGTCGAGAGTAAAGGACCAATGTGTCCTTTTACCACATATCGCGTTCGAGGTCCCTACTCAGCAAGCTTGAAGGAAGAGGAGGAGTAGTAATTCTTTCTGAGGTAAAGGAACCGTACAATAAAATAGTCTGTGAAATTTATATATGAATGATATATATAATATATATATATATATATATATATATATATATATATATATATATTTATACTATATATATATTTATATATATATATATAAATATATATATTATTATGAGTATATCATATATAGTATATATATAGTAATATATACTAATTATGTCACGAACGAAAAAAAGACAAAAAAGAGAGAAGAAATCTACACACTGATACTATACTACACTATAATACTATATTATATATAATATAATTATTATATAATATATAAGTATATAATATACTAATATTATTATGATCATATATATATCATATATATAGATTATATATATATATATAATATATATATATACTATATATTAATATCATTATATATCATATCTTAAAATTATTAATAAATTGATATTAAAAATTATAATTTTTGTAAACATAAAGAAAAAAAAGATTTATTATTATTATTATTATTCATTGACTGATTATAATTGCAAATTAAATCTTAATTAAATCTTCTCCTTCAACAAAAACCGGCGTTGAGTGTCTCCGTCTTGTTTTTCTATTTACCGTGTTCTTAAATGGTATACAGAGGCTATTACGCTACCCGAATGGGCATCCGATGTCATTTATTCGGATATTCTCAGAGCCCTCCATTTTTCTCTTAAGGGACTAAATATGTTTTTTTTTTTTTTTCTTTTTTTTTTTTTTTTTTTTTTTTTAGTAATGAAGAACACTCAGTGAGTGAGAGTGATCACGAGAGAGAGAGGGAGAGGAGAGAGAGAGAGACGAGAGAAGAGAGAAGGAGAGAAGAAAGAGAGAGAAGGAGAGAGATGAAGAGAGACGAGAAGGAGAGAGAGAGAGAGTGAGAGGAGAGAGACAGAGAGAATACAGAAGAGAGGAAGAGACGAAGGAGAGAGAGAGCAGTGCGATTTCCCACCTGTTGATGTAAGCGTAGGATTGTTAGAAAATATATTTGTAATTTTTACATTTTTACCGTGTCGAGTTAGAAGAGCATTAAGGAATTTTGCGATTTTGTCTAGATTGAGTATAAACAGCTCCTGGGATACAGAAAAACAAGATGGCTTGTTTTAATGCCTGTTATCGAAAATCAGAGGTTTTGAAAAATTTGGTTTGTCGAAAATCCCCCATGCTGAAATATGGCTCTTCATTGCCGTTCATTCCCAGACAGCTTGCTTCTTTTCACGCAAAGTTGTTGATTGAGATTCTGAAAAGAGACACATATTTCTAGCCGTAGAACGAAGTATTGCTAAGAAATAATTCCACAATGAAAGACCAACATTAGCACAGTCAGGAGAAACATGTTTGTTTTGTACCACATTTCGGTTCACACTACGGAGGCCTACTCTTCAGCAAGCTTGCAAAAGCATACGGATGAAGAAGAGGGCGCGTAAATTTCTTCTGAACGGTAAAGACGCGTAAATAAGACGCTGATCAGTAGTTTGGGGAAATTTTTCTATGTATGAAATGTATAGTATAGTATACCGGTATATATACTATATATATATATATAATTACTGACGCGGTATATTAATATATATACTTACTATTAGTAGTACTATAATAGGTAAGTATCTTATATATTATCGATTAGTTATATTAATAGTACGAACCTTGTTAAGCCCTTAGGTATATATATATTATTATATATATAATAATAAGTTATAAATTAATATATATTATATATAAGACTACTAATATTATGTATATTATCGTCCGAAGGCGAAAAAAAAAAAAAGAGAGAAAGTAGAAATACACACGGTGCCGTTACCCCGTTCTCGCCCACTCCCTGTCTGAGTTTTAATAGTTTTATATCATCCTTAACTAAGTTGAGGTGTAATTATGATAATATAACTACTAAATTCGTCTTTTTTGGGTAACAAATAACGCTTATCTCTACCCCTCTTACGTCTCTCTCTCCTACACTCCACCTCTTACCCTCTCCTCCTTTCGTACTTTCTCTTCTATATTCTTCTACTTTCAAGCTCCTGTCTCTCTACATATTATGCTTCCCACCGTTACACGGCTCATGGAAGCCGACACTAAATTAAAAAAATATTTATACACTGATTAAAAATATATAAGTTTTATAAGATAATATCTAAAAAATATCATAAGGAAATTATATATATATATGAGAGAAAATAAAAAAAAAATAATAAATAAAAAAAACTATTATTATTATTTATATATAATATTAAAAAATAATAAATTTCATATAAAAAAAATTCTAAAAAACTTATATGTTTTATTGTTGTTCCATCTTCCCACTCAATTTTCAATGCAGAATGAATTCAACTTATCATATATGTATCCCCAGTTTCTGTTTATTTTATGCGGAACTGTCTGATAAAGACATGATTGCCTCTGTAATCCCGTAATCCTTGTTTTCGGATAACGTATAGCTCTGTATACCATTTAAACACGTAAATAGAAAATACGGGGCGAGACAAACGGTTTGGAAGGGTGTCTAGTTTCCAAAACTCGGATAATAAAAATTAAATCTGAATAATTAATAATAAATAATAATAATATTTTTTTTTTCTTTGTGCAAATTTATAATTTTTAATTTAATTTATTAATAATTTAAACATTATCATCATATATAAATATTATATATATATATATATATATATATATAATAATATATATATATATATAGATTAATATATATATTAAAATATATATAATATATATATATACTATATATATATATTATAGTATATTTATATATATATTAATAGAAATGATAACATTACCACGTGTTATTCTCTCTCTTTTTTTTTTTTTTCTGTCGACTGTATATATATATAATATATAATATATATATATATATATATATAATATATATATATAATATATATAGTATATATATATATAATATATATATATATATATATATATATAAATATATAATATATATATATACTATAATCATTAAAAATTCCATAAATTTATTTATTTACGGTATTTACCTCAGAAGAATTTACTTCCTCTTCTTCAAGCTTGCTAGTAGGCCTCGAACTCCCGAATGTGGTAAAAAACACAATGTCTTTTCTCGACTAAGTAATGTTTCTTTCATATTGGATATTCTAGCAATACTTCTACACAATGGCTGAAATATTGTCTCCTTCAATGCTTCATAGCAACTTAATTGAAAAGAAGCTGTCTGGGATAATAAGGGAAATAGAAGCCATATTCCTATCAGCAATGGCGGATTTTCAAAAAAAACATTTTTAAAAACCCTGATTTTTTCAGAATAACAACATTTAAAGCCAAACAATCTTGTGGCTGCTTTTATTCCAAGAGCGGAAGACTCCGAATCTCAACAAAGAGCAAACATGCCTCAGCTCGTTCTATCGCGGACGTAAAAAAAAAGGTATAAAAATACAAAATAATTATTCTACCAATTGACAGCTGCAAACAGCAACAGGGAGGGGAAAGCGGCTCCAACATTGCACCTCGGTAGAATTGCAGGAAGATGAGGAAAATCAGTCCATAGGCCAATTAACGCGTCAGGGATTCAAGCGGGGAAATTTAGACTTGGGAGGCAAAGAAAAGCCACGTAAAGCGTGAAACGCCGGAAGCCGCAGCCCCTTGCAAGAAGAAAGAGAGAGAGAGATAGAGGAAGAAAGAGAAGAATAGAAAGAAGAAAAATAGAGAGATAATGAGAAGAAAGGAGATAGATGAATGTAGAGTATAAGGGGGGGGGGGGGGTCGCGGGGGGGGGAGGGCGGGGAGTGCGCGGAAAGCAGCAGCCGAGAAGGGTAACGCGCAGATAGGGTGAGAGGGTAAGACAGTTGAGTAGTGTAAGTTAAGAGGGAGGTATAGAGTGGTAGGTTTAGTAGAGTATAGGATAAAGGGATTATAATCTTCCAAAGGCAGGTATATACTTATAATTGCCGTGGAAAACCTTTCTTTTTGTGCTACTGATATACTTAGTTAGGATCTTGTAGGGCGGTATAATGCTATATATATAATATAGAACCTATATTATAATTAATTATCATTGTCCTTTTAACGTCTTCCATTATAGAATTCTTCGGAAATATAATAATATAATTATAATATTGGTATATGAGTTAAAACTAGGATATAGGAGAGTTATATGCTATTATTTATTTGATACTATTATATCCATATAAAGTGAGAAAAAGAGACGGACATTAAATTATAAGTAAAAAAATAAAAAATTATAAATTATTTATAAAAATTAAAATAAAAATGTATTATGTTATATTGTAATAAAAAAATTTAAAATTGTTTTGGTTATTGATGATTATGTTAATATTATTTTTACTGTTATAGTTAGAGATGTGTAGTGGTACACAAATTTACCCTACTAAGATATGTACCTTAATTTTCTAGTGAAAGTCCATAATAGGAATTATCCACGATAATCATTATTTAATTTACTTATTAGATTAATCCAATTAGTATTAGAACGCACAAAAGCCCAAAATCTCAGAAGAGAGACCTAACGCACACCCGTATCTATTACCTACAATAGCAAACCCTTCTGTAACTGCCCAGAAATATAATTCGATGATTGCAGTTTGTGTTCCGTGTTTTCTATATTACCGTTGTTTTCTATGTGTTTAAAGAGAAAATCGGGTAGTTTATACGCTAGCCCCTATAAGACCCAATCCAGCTCTATACTCGAGGGTCCTGTTATTCCGAGTAGAGTAAACAACTGAGATTTTTCTCAGTTAAAGGGACCTGAAAGTATTTGTTTTTTTTTTTTTTTCTATTCGCTCAGTAGAGAGGAGAAGGAGAGAGGAGAGAAGGGCGAGAGAGAGAGAGAGAGGGAGAGCAACGTAGAGAGAGAGAAGAAGGAGACGACAGCAACGATACTAAGAGAGAGAGGAGAGGAGAGAATACACAAAAAGGAAGAGACGGAGATACGATGAGAGAGAGAGGGAGAGGTGAATCGGTGCGTAAGGTGAGAGATATAGCCAAATGAATCGAGGAAAAGAATTCTAACAAGAGAGAAAGAAAAGGAGAGAAGAGAGAGAGAGAGAGAACGAGAGAGAAGATGATTCGAGAGGTAGAAGACAGAGAGGAAGGAGAGAGGAAGTGGAGAGCGAGAGCGTGGGAATGTTATTCGAGAAATCTCTACCCTGTTGGCCCCAGGGGTTGGAGGACATATGTACCCAAGTGAAAACAGTAAACACAAAACAAACATCACAATGCGCACAGATTATTATTTTACGGATTTTGTTCCAGACTGTGTTTCCGACGCTGAAGTATGAGCTAAACAGGACTATGATACTATTAAACACTTAGATGCAACTCCGCCTTCTTCGATATATTGTTTATAATTTCCTTTGGTTCTGAATATTATGATTGTAATTTATGGATTTTGGGAACACAACATATCTAATACAGCTCTTATTTATTTATTATTATCCACGAATGGAGACAGTGATATAAGAACCAATTTAACCAATTAGTTGTTTTCATAGCGTTAGTACTTATCTATCTGTTATATAGTATAGAATCATATTATTAGTACGACTCATACTCATATACCCTTTTAGTATATAGTAATATATATAATCTTGTATGTAATCGACTAATGTACCTACTACTATCATATACTATAGTATACGTCTTAACAACAACACTATGGTTTATATAAGGTATAGTTTTTGACCCATATTTAGAATTACTATATAGGTTATATTCTATGATAATATACTGCATTTCACACGGGGAGCTTTATTTGATAGTGTGGTGTTAACGTGCGAGATGTGATTAGTCCGAAGAGGTTTCGGATTTCTATGTAGGATATTTATCTAATATCCCAATTTAAAAAGAATTCGGCATAAATATATAGTAATGATCTTGTACAAACGAAAATATTCGTAGATGCGTGCCTGAACCCCTGCCTAGGACCCATATTCGTACTCAAAACTCCGTTAGAAACCCTACGATCGTCTGTACTCAGACCTTCGAAACATCTATTCGAAGCTGCATCACGACCCGTGGGCCTGTTAAATGATATATATAATATTATTATATAATAATTAGTATATATCATATATATATAAATATATAGCGATACCTTCATCAAACAAACTCCTCAAACTTTAATATATATATATGTATAAATGAGTAATTTACTTGATATTGGTACTACATCGACACATAACCGTATTCATAGAAGATTATACCATTAATATCGTGATAATAACAGGTGTTAGCCTTCACCGGATTTATATGGTGCTTTGTCTCAGGATGTGTGAGAGATCTCCACTAATTCGATCTTACGTAAGGTTTCGTCCTAACATACATAAACAATAACACATTTATTTTTTTTATAAGCGGTATTTAAATTTTAAAAATTGCTATATTATATATAATAATATTTCAAAAGTTTGAATATAAAAAATATATTATTTTTATATTATATTCAAAATATTATAAGATATTATAAATATATCGTAAAATATAATTACTATATTATAGATTAAAATCTTAAATATATATTATATATTAAATACTTTCAGAGGCCAGGTTTGTTAGAGTCATGAGCATGTGTTAATAAGTCTCCTCTAGCTAGACTAATTGTGGAGCATGGTGAGTTGCTAAGATCAAAAGGTTAAGGTCTATGTAATCGCTTAATTAGATAGTAACCTTCATTCTATTTTAATAGAGTATTAAGATTATATAAGTTGCTTTGATATGTGAAGTTATATATTATATGGGGTTTCTCATGCATTCCATCTCCCTATGTACAAGAGGGTATAATTGTGGAGTGTATGAGTACGACTGGAGGCCCCGTATCAGAGTTCAATCTTAACTATACACTGGTAAAGCGTTAAGTCTTACTATATAGTACATAATACATAGCAACAGTATAATGGAGCCATAGGTATATTCATTGTTAATGCTTTTGTATTATATAATTAGTAAATATTATATATATTTAATAATAATATATATATATATATATTAATATATTAATATAATTATAATAATATTTTTTTTTATATATATAAATTTCTGCATATAATATAAAAATAACTTTATTTTTAATTAAGATTTTGTTAATGTAAAGTTTATAAGTAATTTTTGCTTATGATGACTTTTTATATACTACGCATGTATACATTGTAGATATACTCTATTTGATGCCCCAGTATGTCTCCGGAGCATATATAATGTAACTCTTTCAACGGAGGCGACTTGCATAGCTTTAGTCCCTGAATTTACTATGTGGGCTCTCTTCTTCATGCCGTATATGACGATCCGCTCAGGCTTGGTTCAGCATTGCCCGACGGACCTATTATGTAAATCTACTTTGCTGACCGTAATGAAACGAAGACGTGACCTCTTTTTAGTGATTGTATATATATACTATATTATATACTAACCATCTATAATCTAAGTACCTATATATATATACTTATGTCTATCTATAGTTATTTAAAGATAACTTTAGATATAGTATATAAGTAATCTTAGTTTTAATATATATATATTCAACCAAAGCTCTATGGAAAGGAACTTGAGAACGATTGTACGATGCTTATGGAACCTCTTTCCTAAATGTAAATAACGGCAGGGAAACATTCCAGAGCTCACCAAAGTTGATTTACTCAGAGAGTGACGTGTCCAAAAATTTACAATGGCCCAACAACCTTGATAGCGACGCAACGGTCGGAGGTGGCACGATCCATCTATTTGTAAAGTATCGCATCGTACTTGCGACGCTGCCACTCGCGTTAAAAAGAAGATTGAACTTTTTTTTTCTGCTGCTTGTAATGATGGTGTGTGATGTATGTGGTGTATGTGGTGTGTGTGTCTGGTAATTTGAAACATTAGAAATAAGTTATGTAAATGTGTGTGTGTTGACTGGTGTGTAGTGTACCGCAGATTTGTATATCTTGATTAATCACACAACGCAGATTGCTCGTATATATCAATTTGATAATCAATGTAGATAGCGATCAGTTGTTAAATAAATAAAATAACAGTGTTAACCATTATCACCGGTGATAAAAGTTTGGCGAATAATGGGCAATAGAAGGTTCGGCGAAATTTTTCACCCTTTCCTATCTATGGTTTTTTTTTTTTTTTTTTTTTGTATATGTAAGATGAAACCAAAGGTAAAAAAAGTTAGTAAGAAGAAACAAACTAGAAAAGAAAAAAGAGAGAGTTGAGCAGACGGCAAATGAGAAGACGCTAGAGAGATAAGAGCTGAACGATGAGTATTAGTAGAAGAACTGTGATCGAGGTAGGGAAGAAGAACTTTTCTAAATTAGCCTTGTCTATACAACCTAGGAGCCATAAATATTGTTGTGTAGGGCTTTGATTTCGATAGAAGTTTTTGTGTGGATAAAGAAAAAAGAAGCATGTTCTTTGCTGTTAGCATTAGTGTATGTCCACTATGTGTTTAAAGGAAATTTTTTTTAGACCCATTGGAATTGTATATTAATTGATGAAACTATTTACGTTAAAAGAAGATATAATGAGAGATGAGAAATTAAATAGAGATGAGAGATAGAATTTAATGGAGATAAAATAAATATGAAATATAATTAATAAAGAGGGAGAGATAATGAGAGAGAGAGAAATGGAATAATGGCGGAGAGAGAAGGCACGAAAATGATGAGAAGTTGTAGGAAGACGAGTATGTTAGACGTGTTGAGAAAGAACGAGAACTGAGAGAGGGTTATAGAGAAGAGATAAGGAGAGTCACAAAGAACGACACCTCAGAGACGAGACCGAGAAGACGCGAGTTAGAGAGAAGAACAGCATGAGAGAGAGAAGAGCGTAACAACGATGAAAAGAATGAGAACCTACCTAAAGAGAGAGAGAGAGAGAGAGGAGAGGAGATAGAGAGCGAGAAGCGTGGAATTGTTTTATCGATGAAAGTTCCTACCCTGCTTGCGCCCGAGGGTTGAGACATTTTCCCAAAATAGAAACAGACATAACAAGAACAAGGACAATCACCTATGATTCAGCTGAAGATATATATTACTTATTTCTGTTACACAGTGCTGTGTTCTGACGGCTTATAATATCATAGGGTCGGATAGTGGACGTTATTAAAGCGTAAATGTAGAGTGCAAGTTTGCTAGTACTTCATCGTTGATTTTTGTTTAGTTTTAAGATGATTTCCTCTCCGATAAAGTTACAATATCAACAGCTTCTATTATTTATATACCACGAATGAGAGTGAAAACTCCATTTAACAATAGTTTTATTAGTATGCAGTATACTATATATATATAATATACTCTTATATAATAATATATATATATATATATAGAGGTTATAATATATTTATATATATATTATTATATATATTATAATGATATAGATTAATGATATAATAATATATATATACTATATATATATATACAGTATATATAATAATAGTATATATGTCATACTTTAATTTAATATATATGTTAAGTATTTAACTAATAGTTTATTTTATTAACAAATCTCCATATAATAATATATTAATATAAGATATAATATAAATTAATTTATTATATATATATATATTACATAAGATTGAATTACTTAAATAATAATAATTAAGAATAAATATATGCTATTTTTCTCTAATAGTTATTTATTTAAATATATATATAAGCTAACTTTTAATTTTGTCAATGTATATATTTGATTATAATAACTATATATAATAGCTATAGTAAGTATATATATATAATTAGTATGTAAGTGTAACTTTATAGTTAGTATAAAAAATGGTTCAAATGATGATATATATATATTAGCATAATATTTCCTATACTATAAATTATTAGGAGGGCATCGTATATGCACCTGATATAGTTTAATATATATATTATATATATATAAATATGTAGTATATATATAAGTAGGACAGTGAATAGGGATAGTAATATATATAGCAATAGTGATAACCGAAGTCCCCCCCTCGATTCTATTAAGTATCACTACATCTACTGCATTTCACCAACAGGGAGGTGTGGAAGAGGGTGAGACGAGTAGCCCCCGGTGACGGAGGTTTCGTATGTTAGGGATGTAGACGCGCAGATATATTTACCGGCGACTGACCCTGCGACACCGTCTTCCAAATAAACGCCAGTTGATGAGACCCATACGATCATGCTCAATCCATCTTCAGCATATACTGATTCTGAAGCCTCACGACACCGGTACTATCATCAAACACCCTCAACTTTCCTGTATTACAATGAGGCACATCGCCAGCCGTATCATAAGAAGATCCATGTAGAAACAGGTTAGGGGCCCTTCGCCCCCCCACCGATGTTGTGTCAGGTAGGATCCCTAGAAAGGACATACATTGATTATATATATATATGATAGTATTAAATGTACTCCTATATAGTCTATATATATATATAGTTATTTAACTAAATTATTAATATATATATAATAATATATATAATATAATATATATATAAAATAATGAGTATATAATATTATATATATATTATCTATTATATATATATTCTATATTTATATTAATAATAAATCTTTGCAGGGTTGCTACGCTTTACGAGGATGAAGCTCATGTGTATAGCCCCTTCTAGCGAGCATTCTTAAGCATCTCGGAGATAAGTCTAGTCTAAAAGTAGTCATAAACGCTATAATTATAGATAATCAGTATTAGTAAGGAACACTCGAGTAGGGGTTCCTCGTACACCCCCTATGTACAAGAGGATTTTGGAAGTGTGATAAAGACTGGGCCCCCGTTATACAGAGTCATCTACTAACACTGGGAATAGTATAGTTTCAGCATATTCAACAGTTTAATGTGGTGAGCCAGATGGGTAATAGTAATATATAATATATAAAATATATATATAATATATATATTAACATCAAAATTACAGTTACAACAGTATTATCATATATATTAATTACATTGCAGATACCTATTGATGTACCCTCTCTACTCAGAGCTCTGATTATAGATGTCCTTATCAAACGGTATAAGCGACGTTAGCTTAGCATTAGTACCTATGATTACAGTTGTGAGAGTCTGCTGCAGGCTCAGATGACGACGCAGGGGATGACAGTATGCTATGGTATAATTACTTTTGCTTGATACGTAATAACAGAGCTTATATATTGCAATTAATAATAATATCTTATATAAATATTATAATACTAGTATATTGTAAATAGCTCACTATAATAAAATATTTCATATCACATTTTTTAAAATAATAATATTATATATATTAATAAGTGATTGGTATATATATGTTTAAATATATAATTATATTAATATAAATATTTGAATAAATTTTTATAAGAAATAATATACATTTTTGGTTGGTTATTATATAATACATACTTTATCTTGCATAATTTAAAATATATTATTACATTTTTTAATTTAATTTAATAATATACTATATATATATAGCGAATAGTATAATTAAAAAAATATAAAATAAAAATAATAATAAAAAGAATAAATAAGTAATAAATAATAAAATTATACTATACACTATATATATAAATACAATAAAATAATATAAACACTTATAGAAGTTCTATATATAATAATAACAATATAATACATTTCTACTATATATTAATATTTTATTGTTATAAATTATATAATTGTCTATATATATATTATATATATCAACCAGCTATTGGAGATTGAAGATGAGATGCTTATGGACACTCCTATGAATAACCAGCAAGGGAAACAGTTCAGAGGTGTCATCAACTCTACAAGTTGGATTTAACTTTCGAGGAGTGTTCCAAAGAGTGTTACGAATGCCCAAACCTTTAGCGATGTCAAACGGTTGAGGATGTACGAATACCTATTCTTTTGTTGTAAATATAATCCAGCAATCAACTGACGACGCTGTGATGAAAATCAGATGTTATCGGTAGTGATCGTTGTGTGGGTATGTGTGTGCAGGCGTGTGTGATGTGTGTGTGTAATATATACTACGTTAATAATTGCTGGAAACGATTTATATGATGTCTTACTACTTAATAGCCCATAAATTTAATTTATAATGTGAACTATATATTTTCCTTAATATTTACAGAAATTGCATTTTTTTATTTTGATTTTATTTTATATATATTTTTTTTATTTTTATTTATTATTATTTATTTTTTTTATTTATTTTATATTATTATCTCCACTCCCTGTAAAGATGATGTTTTAAAAGTCAGAACGATGCTGCACACCTTCAACGTGTCTCGCCACGACTCTAGGAAAGTTACGCGGCGAGCATTGGAATTCTATATACATCATTGCTGATGACAGCTCAGAAATGAATGATGTCCCAATCAAGCAGCTATACTACAATTTATTCAACAACTCACAAGCGTGAGATAGAATTCTAATTCTTGCCATTTTCCATGCGATATAGGCCGATATTGCGGTGATATTCCCGTTTTGTAAGAAGTATATTAATAACATATTTAAAGTATTAATATATGATTTATTAGTTATTATATTTTTATATAAATATATTATTTAGTTTATTATATAGATATATATAGTGTATATACCTTATATATATATAGTTTATAGGTATGATAGTATATATCATATATATAATATATGTAATTAATATAAACCTATTACTCCAACTCCGATTCAGCTTACGAGCCCCGTCTGTGAGATCATCAATGGACGTCATGCTGGAACTATAGGTGGTGCTCTCGCTCAGAAGGGTGATGTGGAAGGATCCATCGTGATCAGATAGCTCTCAAATGAACAAATACGTGTTCACGCTTGATGAGAAACATATTAATATTTCTACTTTCTAAATTTTAATTATAGACTTTAAAAAAGAGTATATGGGAATATAGAGATTAATAAATCTGTCTCATGGGTAATTATAACTGATATATTAAATATGAGTAGTATGGAAGTTGTAATATAATACTAATATTAATCAATTAGATCCTCTATAGTATCTGATGTATATTCTCAAAAATGAATAAATAAATAAAATATTACGCAATTCAATATATCATCTTTATTATGAGTATCATTTACCTTATATACTTATTGTAATATTATTTATTTTTAAGTTATATATATATTTAATATTTTTAAAAAAGTATATATACTACTATATTCCAGCTATATATAGTACTTATTATGCCTAACTTCTAAAGATTTAACATGTGTTTTATATACTATCACATAATATGTACTATATAATTGGATAATATTAATTCAGCAATACTAAATACCATTATATATTATATATATATATATATATATATATATATTTATGTTCTCTAAATAATAGTAAATATAATAATAAATATATTACGCTATTTCATGCCTCATTGTGTAATCTCTATCTCCATTTTTATAACTCGAATTAATAGCCAAAAAATTGAATTTATTTGAGGTGCCTTCATTCCTATAAATATTGCATAATTAACACTAGAACAATTTGAAAGTTAATCAATTGCATTATTATTCAAGATTGTTTCAAAGAGTAGATCGTGTGATAAACATTTCTTCTGCAAATGATATTTAATGGTACATATTTCATAACAAGCCGTATGTAACCCACGCATATCATGATAGGACATGATCTATTACATAGAAAGGGTCGAGCTTATTCGTTACTTAAATGTATATGTGTAAATTACGTTTATAATTGACCTCAAGTTACTAAAATGGTGAAACTATAGAAACCTGACATGGAGAATTTTACTTCTCTCTCCTCCTTCTACCTCTGTAACCTGCCTATACTCTCCTCTCTCTCTCTCTCCTCTCATCTCTTTTTTTAATATTTTATTGAAATATTTACGCACTGCCTTCCGTCTTTGTATTTAAATTAATGATAAATAAAAATAATGTTAATAGTAGCGATGATAAGATGAAGAACCGATGAAGACGCAGAAGTATGTAGAAGCGAATAACAATAAAATATACACGAGGATCGATGGACGTTTTGAAATAAATTTTTAGATGTATAGCATGGTGAAAAACAATCTTTAGTAACGTGCTTCCTCAAGCTCTCTCAAGCTGTTGATCGCCTGGTCATCGCTTGAGATGTTCCCTATGTGTGTAATGCGAATGTCTATAGCAGTCTTTGGTTTGATTCTGCTTCTTGAACGTTTCTGAAAATCGCTAGAGTATAGTGATTGCGCGAAAGGGCTAATAAGTAAGAATGTACAATGGCAGTGCAAATAATAACGATTACGTTCGTGTAACGATGCGCAAAAGTGCAGCTTGAAGATAAAATTTTGTGAGTGCAGGAGCATGCTGAAAAATTGAAGATATGTACAGTGGGGCTTAAATACTCAAGGCGAACTCACTATTTGGAATAGCGTCTGGTACATTTGTCATCTTTAATATCAGGACCGGAATCTATCACAATGAAGAAGAGATTAGTGGCTGTAATGTATGATTTAGTCGCTCCAGAGGAGGAGTAGAAGTGAAGATGATGGTGTGAAAAGAATAAAATTGATCAAATCTGAGGAGCTTAGTTAACTGAACAATCTAAATCTGCAACTGACACCACCCCACAGTTATGCCACATAACCTTTTTCAATATAGTTCTTTAATAAAATCATTTAGATTCTTAACTCTTGTGTATTCATTTAATTCAATTTAAGTAAAATATTTTTGTGCGAAAGGAAAAACACTGAAAATATTTTTGATTGAGAGTCAAGAGTCGGATATTTTCCCTGACTTCCGACTCCGACTCCTTGTGTCAAAAATTTCGACTCTCAATTCCTTTTAAAAAAATTTGACTCGACCCTCGACTCTGACTTCGACTTCGCAACACTGCTTGTAATTATAGGTTTCGACTCTTTTGATGTTTATGTTGAAGTAGAACATCAGTAAAAGACAATGATTGTTTGCATCACGTGACCATTCCAAATTTGCTGCATCGAAAATTAAAAAAAAAGAAAATTTTTTTGATGTAAATCTCGTTGCGTTGAGATTAAATGTTGTTTAAGAAGGATTTAAAGATTTTGATTTTTGGGACTCTTCGATACAAGAATCTTCAAGATCTTTACAGAATTTGTACCGTGGAACATCCTTTGATGAGAAAAAAATGTTCTCACTGGCAGTACGGTAACCAAAATTCCTTCAGGATGCCCGCTTATCCTACGAGGCTGAAGGGAAGAGGCAATATATATTATATATTATATTATATATATATATATATATATATATGTATATATATAATATATAGATTATATATATATATATATATATATATATATATATAATATATTATATAATTATTATTAATTTATATATATAATATTATATTCTGATAACAAAAACAACTTCCTATCATACTAATAATAATAATAATAAATAATAATAATATAATAAAATAATAATTAATAACTAATATTAATATAGTTAAAATCATTTTTATTATTATTATATTCATATATTATTATTCTTATATATTATTGATTAATAATATTATAATAATGCATATGAATAATAATGATAATAATAAGATAATAATATAATAATAATAATAAGAATAATAATAATAAAATTATTATTATTAATTATTTTATTATTATTAATTATTAATATTATTATTATTATTATTTATTATTATTATTATTATTATTATTATTATTATTTTATGATTATTATTATTATTATTAATTATTATTTATTATTATTATTTTATTATTGATTATTAATTACTAATAATAATATAATAATATCAATACATAATTATTGCTTTTTTTTAAAGTAGATAATTAATATAAAGAATAATAATAATAATAATAATAATAATAAATAATTCATTTATTATTATTATTATTATATATAGATTCTGAATATTATTATTATTATTATTCTTATGTTCTTATTATTGGTATTATTATTATTATAATTATTCATCAAATTTATATAATGCATAATAATAATGTTAATAATAATTAATAATAATAATAATAATAATATAATAATTAAATAATTATTGTTATTATTCTTATTATATATTATATTATTATTATTATTATTAATTATTATATTATTATTATTATCTTATATATTATTATATTAGTATTATTATTATTATTATTGCTATTATAATATACATTTATGTATTATGATTATTAAGTATTATTATTATTTTATTATTATTAATAAAAAATTTTATTATTATATTATTCTTAATATTATTATATTAATTATTATTATTTATTATTATTTTTATTATTAATATTTAATAAAAAATCTAATAATAAAAAAAATGAATAATAATTTAATATAATAATAATATAATAATAATAATACTAATCATGATAATAATATAATAATAGTTATTACTTAATAATGATAAAATTATTATTCATTATTAATTAATTGATTATTATAATTATTATTATTATTATTATTATTATTATTATTATATTATTATTATTATTATTATTATTATTATTAATAATAATAATAATAATAATAATAATAATAATAATAATAATAATAATAATAATAATAATAATAATAATAATAATAATAATAATAATAATAATAATAATAATATAATAATAAACTTATTATTATATTATTATTTTATTTTATTTAATTTATTATTATTATTTATTATTATTTTTATTATTATGTATTATTATTATTATTATTATTATTATTATTATGTATTATTATTATGATTATATTATTATGACAGCTTTGCGATTCATTGTTCGTCTGCGTTCAAAGAGATTTTGATGTCTTTCGAGGGATACATTTTTGAAGAGAGAGGAAATATCAAAGTGAAAGGCAAAGGAGACATGATTACTTACTGGCTTATTGGTAATATATACATGCGCTACACACACCCGCACACACCTTCACTCTCACACAGACAAACACACATACGCACACCTTCACACACGTACACCTACACACACCTGCACACAAACACACACATACATACACACACAAAATATCATCATCATCATCATCATCATCATCATCATCATCATCATCATCATCATCATCATCATCACCTACCTTCTTTTCCTCAGACTGGAGGTAAGGTGCGTCACATGCACTGGAAACAGAAAGTAGTAGAAGAATATGGAGGCAAAAGTCGAAAAGAAAGCCAGCATTACTGCCCCCTTTATACCCTTAAGTCAGAACTTGTCGCTTTCAGAATAATCCACCCTAGGGCTTCATGGGATTGAAACGGACACTCACTATGGCATCTCGTCAGTGTGGGGTTCTTCCCTTGACCCAGGTAGTCCACAACCATACCGCCCCTCACAAACCCCACCATTCACTCCTATTATGCACTTTTCTTTTCGCCTCTGCCAAACTCACATTCCTCTCCTCCAGGCATTGCTTTACTTACTCAATCCAGTTTTTTTTCGGTCTTCCAGCAGGTCGTTTCCCAGCACACTCATCACTCTATATCCGCTTAATCAACCGACTATCGCCCATCCTTTCCACATGACCAAACCATCTCAACGTACTTTCATTTATTCTCTCATTTACCCCTTTCTTCACACTTCACAACTCCCTAATACGTTCATTCCTCATTTTATCAATTCTTCTCACACCTAACACGCCCCTAAGATTATTCATCTGAACACATTGAACTTTCAGATACTATACCTTCTTATTCCAGACCATAAGTCCTCGCTACTATACATTAACACAGGTGAACAAATTACCCGTATGCTAAGACCCGTAGCACACTCAAAGACATTGTGTCCCTTTAACATGCACCAAGGATTTAGATTGCCCAGCCACCTTGCCCACCAGTCCCAACTTTCCTACTACACTCCGCATCATCGTTCTCTTTCAGTATTTTTCATATTTGAAGTTCAAACACTGATCAGTTTCCCACCACCAACACAACTTCCACGCGATGACTGCCTTACTCACAACCATATCTTTTACTCTAACTACGTTTACCTTCAAAGCCACTCCTTTTACCCAAAACCATTACCATTCCCATCTACAATCATCTTCAAACTCTCTTCAGATTCGCCAACAAAACCAAGTTATTTCGCATACACACACACTCACATTCTATTTAATATATAGATATAATATTTATATAGTATTATATATATATATATATGATATATATTATATATATAATTATATTATATACTATATATTATATATAGATTTATATATATATATATATATATATATATATTACTGTAATTATATATATATAATATATATATATATTATATATATATATATAATATATATATATAATATTTATTATATATATATAATATATTAATATATAATTATATATATATATATATATTAATATATTAATTATATATATATATTTATATAATATATATATATATATATATATATTTATATATATATATATTATATATATTAATATATATACTATATATAATTAATTTATATATTTATATATATATATATATATATATATATATATATATATATATATATATATATATATATATATATTTTATTATATAATAATACATTATATTATACAAATTATTTATTTATTTATTTATTTATACATATCCCTGGCATAGCTGCATGGTGGTGCTAGTGGCTGATAAGTTTTTAAACTTATCATCACCATTCACGAAAAGAAACAAATGATAGAAGGGTGTTTTCAGCCCCATGCTATCAGACGAAGAGAATTGTGAAATTTTCTTTCCATGACTCGACGACTTCGTGAAACGCAGCTTCACTTTTCACAGTATTTAAAATTTCAAATTTCTTTTTTTTTTTAATTTTCCATTTGATTCAAAATAATAAAAAGAAATGTCGAAAAAATTGTTGCTCCTCCACCTCAGATTTTATATAAAAATAATTTAGAAATAAATACCTAAAATTTGAATTCCGAATCGTTAAATTATTTTTCTTTACTATTATTTTTTTTTTGTCGTTTTAATTTTTCTTTACTATTTACTGAAACTTCAAGCTCTAAAATACTCTCTTCTTAAAATATAATCCCCAGAGTTAGTAATTTCTTTCACAGATTGATACCCCTTTTTCCAATTTATAACCCTTTCAGATTTTCCACATTCTTCAGCACTCTTCCTTCTGGTGCTTCTCTTTATTGCCTCCCTTCTGGTTTCCACTGCGTCCACACTCGATGACAGTCGAGTCATATATATATATATATATATTATACTATATATAGTATAATTATATATTAATATATATATATATATATATTATATATATTATATTATATTATATATATATACTTATATTTTATATATATAATATATTGGATCATGTCGATTCTGCCCTCCACCCATATCATTGTATGAATTCCAACACATTCATAAAAATTGAGTGAAAATTGCGTAACTCAAATTCAAACTTTGGGTCTAGAAATTTTCACGAACAGTTTTAAGTGAGGAAAGTTTTTACGACGACGGAGGTAAAATCACATAAAGGGAAAATTTTAGGCTTACCTACGCTAAGGTTGCGTTCTTTTCATTGTTGTACGAAAAAAGAAGAATTGATTTTAATTTTAGGCACCGGTAGTTGCGGAAACCCGCAGATACCACTGGCGTTCTGCCGTGCATTGGGGCAACGTGTATCCCACGCTACGGCTTCGTTAATTTATATTAAAAAAAAAAAGTGTGATGGCGTCCACATTCTCTACAACTTTACGTAGATACATCAGAATTTAAATTGAATAAATTGCCTAAGCTTACTTATTTTTGTAAGCTTAGGGTGTGAAGCCCAAAATAATATATGACAATTTCTTTTATTTTTAATTTTCACTTATTAATTATAGTTGTTGAAAATTCACCATTTACAAAAAAAAAGTTTGTCTTTCTGTTTCATAAATGTTTCTCTTTTAATTTTCTTACATTTGAAAAATACCATGACGATTAATTTTGTTCGTAGAAAATTTGCTTGATCCCAAACTTTAGTGGTTTAAAGCAGCTTTTCACACCTCTAAAAAGTATTTTAAAAAAATAAGTTCAGAATTTATGGAAATAACTAAACACCTGAACGTAACCTTTTACTTGCGTAATATATAAATGTAATTATTTTTATATTTATAATTTATTTCATTTTGCATTGTTAAAAAAAAAACACGCATGTGGCACCAAGAAAACTTTCAACACTTTATTCGATTACGTAATTCGCATTTATTTATTTTAAAACAAAATTGGCTTGACCTTAACTGGAGGCGAAAATCGACATGAGCCATAAACAAAGCAACTAGGCGTAATTATATATATGTCTTATGTATCGCATTTTTTTAAATTATTATAATTATTTTTAACATATGAACTTATATTTTCATTTAAGATTACAATAATAATTATATTATATTATTAATTATATAATATATTATATATATATATATATATTAATATATATATTATATATTAATATATATATATATATATATACTACTATACTCTTTTTGTTTGTGAGCTAATGATAACATCATATCCTGTTAAGGCTCCAATTATGATCAGCTGGTTTTCTATCTAAACATATATTCTACTCAGTATCTATAAAGGTACGTCCAGAAAAGGCCCTTGATTTGGACATAAGGTTAACACAGTAGAGGGGAACTTCTCCTGGAGAACAGTAGATATAGTGTAGTTATTCAAGTCTCGGTAAATTCCTCTCCCTCTCTGGTCACCCTGGAACATTTCCTATCTCTCGCAAGTGTTGAAATCACATGGAATTTTAGATCATCATTGCACATTCTCTACTGACACATCGGTTCTCTACCTTTATAAGTCACCTTTTTAGTTTTGTACAATCAGGTCCCTTCAGTCACCGACGCACTCTTTTGACAACAATCCACATTATATATATAATATCTTCCCATATACACCAATAAAATTTCCATATAATATCTTACAGTACCCTTATTCTCCCTTTACCCTTATCTATACGGCTGAGCTATAGTAATGTCTCTCAATCCTCGAAAACTCTACCTCCATAAACGCTTTGGTACACAACTATCCAAATCCAATCAATCACATTCGCCTCCATTCTGATTCATTTCACGGTAATTTATCTATACCGCAAGATTTACCCTTTAACTTTCTCGCTCTGATCCATTACTTCCGGCCTTACTATGTCCTCACTCAAAATACCTATTCCTCTTGCACCATCAAAAAACACACACCCTTCACTATCACCTCCGCATTACTTTGCCATGTTATGGCAGATTTTCGAGTGTTCCCACATTATAATACATACAAACGTTATGATCTTTATTCAGTCCAGTCTTTATACTCTATACGGCATCATAGACACAATGAGAGAATTTTTGATAGTGCGTGGCGTATACTCTCTACATGCTTCAAATTCTGTATTCGATTGAAAGAGCAGAAAGCTCCCTTAGTGATGAAATTCATTTATATATATTCATCCATCACGATAGTCTTATCCAATTATTAATATCTCTGATATAATAAGATATGTTATATTATATATTCTGGATCTCATTCCTCTCTTCATTATTATTAATTTATTATTGCTTTACTCATATGCTAATTATGGGCAATGAATAGATTGAGTGTAATATCTACACATACTCAAATACTACGCTATACATGGCAATAAACCACCTGTGCGCACATACTCATGTTCGTTCACGCTCAGACCCACGTGCCCTCAGTACCATACAAACTCTACGTATTAGTATACCCTCTATAACGACAATACGCCATAAGTATAAAACTATATAATATATTAGTACTAGAGTAAATATCAGCTCTCTCATTATATATTAATACCGGATGACTCCGATATCCCCTATTATATGAATCCCTAATACTATACATTCCCAGTTTATCTCTGGTTCAACGTGAAAATTTTTCCGATTCAAAATTCGCTCCTATTCATAATCCTGTATCACATCGAGACCGAAGATGACTTGAAAATTTCGGAATTAGCTCGTCGTTTACCAAGAATATCGCACACTTATCGAAGCCATTTAGGCGCGTGTCAATCGGTATATTCGATAGGCAACGAATCATACTTGAGTACGTTTTTATTAGAGTATCCAGCAATAGAAGCAGTTCATATATCTCTATGACTATTAACTGTCTGAGTTAAAAGGAAATTTATTGATATAGGTAAGTGCAATCAGGCTGTGGGATTTTTTGGATTTTTGAAGAACATAAAATCCATTTTTGCTTCTTTTGACTTTATTGGAGATATTCCGTTGACGTCAACGGCGCACAAAATATACATTTAAGACACAAAACAATTTTCTTTTAAAGTTTCAGATTAAGTTAATATTTTCTAACCCTACGCCCCGTATATCTCAGAGCTTCAAATCTATGAAAAATACGGGCTAAGTATCGTCTATGACACAATTGAACACGGCAACCCACACTAAGAGTGTTCCATGGTTGTTTTTTATAAATAGATGATCAAAATATACTTACATCAGAAATAAAAGAAACATTTTGAAACATTTGTTTTTGACATTTTTAAAATGTAGAAATTTGAAACAGAGTAGCCTTGCAATGATATTATTATTCTAATTTTTTATTTCTATTGAAATTAATCACTTAAATATCCAAAAAAATACAAATATATATAAAAAAGCAAAAAAGCAAAAAATAAAAAAAGTCATGAATTTTTTTGGAGCAAAAGAATCAGGTTGAAAATCAGTTGAAAATCTAAATTGATTTATTCCGTGCATCCCTGAAATGAATACATATTAGTATAACTTAGTATACACAAGGTAAATATAAACCCTCGGTTATAATGATGAGGTCAATGACAGAACGTTTACCAAAGATGTACAGGACAGCAAGATTGGGACCATACAGTTAGTTGGTGCGGTCTGTGCTAAAGACCTGAGGAATGCTGTTGTATTTACTTGATCTTACGGGGAAGTATCATAATAGGCATAGCAACTATACTAGATAGTAATCCCAATAATAAGGTCAATCGTGAGATACTAAAAAATATAACCCTCTGATGATATAAATATATAATAGGATATCTTTAATCCTAGGTGCGTTATACATATAGGATAAGAAAAAATTAATACTCTGATTAGTCTTTCTCCCACTAACTTTCAAAAATATACTATTCCGTTTAGTTATAATATATATCCGGGGATGATATAAATATAAACGGGTAGTTAAAGGATTTCTGCTACCATACTTCTCTCGTTATCTCTCTTCTACTCTTACTCTCTTCTTCTAACTCTCTTTCTTCCTATTACGTCTATATACTATATTCTCTCTATATAATGATATATATTAATATATATATATATATTTAATTTATTATTTTAAAATATATTATTATAATATTATATAAATATATTATTAATGATATTATATAATATACTTAATATTATATTTATATATTATTATATATAATATATATAATATATATATATATAATAGATTATAATATATAAATATTAACCCCGTATATATATTAGTAATTAGAAAGTATTTATATATTATATATGTTATATATATTATTAATATAATTATATAATATATATATATTATATAATATTATATTATTATTATAATTAATTATACTAGTATTATATATATATATGAATATAGTATATATTGAATATTGATTTATATGATAATTATCTATATAATAATAATAATATAATATTATATAGTAATATATATATACAGAATATTAACTTATAATATAATATTATATTATATTATTAATTATAATAATATTATATATATATTATTAATAATATATATATATGGTATTAATATATATATTAATATATATATTATATAATATAATATATATATATATATTGATTATATATATACAATAATTATTTATATATTATATTATAATATATTATTAGATATAATATGTATACCCCGTATATAGATATATTATATATATCTATAATAAATATAGATTATAATATATATATAGTAAAGTATATATATAATAATATTATATATATATATATATATCTATATATAATATTTATATTAATATGATTGTATATATATATTGATATATATATATATATATATATATATATTATATATAATATATTATATATATATATATATATATATTATTATAGAGAGAGAGAGAGAGGAGAGAGACGAGAGAGAGAGGATGAGAGAGAGAGAGAGAGAGCCCGGTGGCGCACGGATCCGTTACTCCGTTTCTCGTTACTACGGAACTAGTTGTTTTTTTGGGTGTGGAAGTAACAGGACTCGTACTTTTTCTGTTCATGTACGCACGAATAAGTTCCGTTATTTCTTTTCCACCGTTTACTTCTTTAGTCCGTCTGCATTTGTTTGGACTTTCTTTGAATGTAGATACCAATGACCACCGCGTCCAGGTAATAATTCTCTCTTAAATAATAATTATATATATATATATATATATATATATATATATATATATATATATATATATTATATATATATATTATATATATATATATATATATATATATATTATATATATATTATATATATATATAAGGAATAAGGGGAATCTGCATAGAAATAATGAATAGGATGGTAATTTCGTAACTGGATGAATGATGTAACTAATAGTGTGGTGGGAACGACTGTGTCGTAATCGGCATACATTGGCAGTAAACGAAGAGGTGATAGTGAATTGGTG
>JABUQX010089125.1:0-7500 GCA_015478945.1 Trachelipus rathkii | reverse complement strand
AGAGAGAGAGAGAGAGAGAGAGAGAGAGAGAGAGAGATAAAAAATACTACACATAACGTTTAATTAAAAAAATAAACTGACTACCTGCAATTAACATTTAAATATTAAGAACCTTTGATAATGTAAAACAACTTTTCACTCTCGTCCTAATCATTGCAGAATATAATTTTAATAATAATAATAATAATTATTATTTTAAACATAAAAGATATAATTAATTTGATATTAAAAGTATAAAATAATTTATTACTTTTCTTCTTTCATTTTCAAATCAATTTATAAATATTTATATTTGCATGTTATTATTTGAAAACTATTATATTTATTATTAAATAGATTTTATTTAAAATGCTTTTAAAATTAACTACGATAAATATATATGTAGTTTTAAACATTATTTACTGGCTTATTAATTAATATTTAAATATGCAAAATCATATAATATAGTATATAATTTTAAATGTCAGTTTCTCAGATTCTAATCAAAATAAATAAAACAAGAAAATATTTTCAAATAAAAATTAAAATAAACTCTTAAAAGTTCAGAATTATGAAATAAATAATTATAATAATAAATCATTTTTAATGTTTCTTGTTGTGAAGTGTTACAAACAGCTAAGGTCTCTCATTTCCTGCTTTATGTAATTCAGTTACATTTTAAGCATATATATATATATATATATATATATATATATATATATATATATATATATTATATATATAATATATATATATATAATTATATATATATATAATTTATAATATATATATAATATATATATATATTATATTAATATATATATATATATTATTAAGTTATATATTTATATTATTATATATATATATATATATATATATATATATATATATTATAGCTATATATAAAATAATATACTATATAATATATAATATAGTATATACTATATATATATATGAGAATTATATATATAGTATATATCTATATATATATATTAGTTGATGCAGCAGATAGTCCATTTATTTCGCATTGGGCGAATGCGGGTGTTTGATTTTAATATCGCGATGTAGATTGCGGATGCGGATGTTTGCATAATGATATAATATATACTATAATATTATATATATATATCATATATAATATATTATATATATATATATTTACATATATATATACGAATATATATAGGTCAGCTTTCGATAGCCGTCATATGGATCTTAAAAACTATTAATGCTTCAGTAAAACGGAATACATTGCTGCAATGCTGGTTTCCAAAGTTTGCCATGGGAAGTAAAAAAAAAAAAAAAAAAAAAAAAAATTATATTATATATCTCAAAAACTAAAAAGAGCTACAGCGAAAGAATACATTGTGGAATCCTGGTAAAAATTTTCACATAAGAAAATGATAAAATAATAATAATAAAAAAAAATTATTGTAATATAAATATAGTAATATGATTAGAGGCCTATTTAGAAACCTTTTATTGGTTTCTCGATAAAATAAATAGACTTTCGATTTAATTTTGCTTTTTTTTTTTAATAAAGAATACCCCAAGTATACCGCACCGATTGCAGGAGTACGGGGTCTCTCGGCCTTCCGGGACACTACGGGTAGGACTATTCCCCCCCTCCGGGGGTCTCCGGAAACCCCGCTCTTTGTTTCGTATTTGGGTGTCGCGGGGGTGTCCTCCGCCCCTCCTACGGGGTATGGAAAACGTCCACCCCCTATGTTCCCCGTCGGCTCGAGCCCCTAGTGTGCCGTATAAAGCAAAAATTTTATAGAAAGTCTATTTTTTTTATCGAGAAACCAATAAAAGGTATCTAAATAGGCCTTCTAATAATATTACGATATTTATTACAATAATTTTTCTTTATTATTATTATTATTTTTACATTTTCTTATGTGAAATTTTACCAGGATGTCCAAAAATGTATTCCTATTTGCCGTTAGCTATTGTAGTTTTTGAGATATAATTTTTTTTTTTTTTTTTTTTTTTTTCTTTTTTTTTTCTTTTTTTTTTTTTTTTTTACAGTTCCCGCAATAAAATTGACCAGCATTTCAGCAATGTATTCCGTTTTACTGTTAGCATTAATAGTTTTTAAGATACATATGACGGATAATCGAAATGCTATATATTAATATCTATATATATATATAACTATATATATATATATTAATATAAATATATTATATATAATATATATATATATTATATATATATATATAATAATATATATAATATATATATATATATATATAATATATATATATATATATATATATATATATATATATATTTATTGCCTGAATAAGTTCGCTTTTAGCACTAGATTGAATTAAATATTTAATTGTGGTTCCAGCGTGCGGGACGGAGAACCCAACTCGAAATGCACCCCACCAACCTCTTTCCCCAACCTCTGTTCCTAAGGAAAGAGATTTTCAATGGATTAATAGCTTTTTGCAACTAGTATTATGAAGTTCAAGATATAGGAAGGTTGTGCTTGAGAAACAGCAATTTTTCTGCCTTTTCTGCTGAGAGACTGTTTCTCTTTTCTTTCATAGATTATTTTTTATTTTTTTTTTTTTTTTTTTTGGTGTGGTGTGTGTGGTTGTTTTGTGTGTTTTGGTTTTTGATGGAAAGCAACTGCTAAATTACTCTCTCACTTGGGGAACACTAGTTGGAGACAGGCCAAGTTAATTTCTTGCACGTTACTCAAGCGTGAGCTTAAACATTTTGTTTAACTTCTCCACCAGACTGATAGGTCAATCATTTGTATCTGTCGTTCTATTCTTGCTTGATAGTTTTCAATCATTTGCACTACGTCTTTTGGTAATGCGTGTGTATTCCGATCAGCTACTGGACTATAGAAATTCTTCCAGCGAAATCTGTTATTGATTTACTTGTAGAAAAGTGTTGGTTCCGTAGATTTGTTTTTTACTTTTTAATGGGTTTGGCGAATTCAATAGGACTGTCGGATTGGAGTCTTTCAACTGCAACACAAAGTGACGCATTTACTTGTTCTAATATTGTGTTACAAAAAAAAAAAAAATGTATAACGGGGATCTAAGAAGTTGCGAATAGGTTATGCAAGGTCATTAATTTCCACAGAAACCAAAGCGTTTTTGCTAGCTTTATTTCTTTCTTTCATTCTTTCATTCTTTTTAAACCGTTCATCATTTCATTTGAAGATGGTTGAAAATGCTTCCTTTAGCGTTGAGATTATGGTATTACTGCAGATTTCAAGAGTTAAGAGGCGTGAAATGATTCTGGTAATTTCTTCAAAATGGTTTCATAGCTTATACAGTGTGATATGATGTCAAAATTTTCAACATTAGAAGAATGCTTTTTAAACTTTGGAATACGAACTGCGTATGAAGCACAGAGGTTCTCTGAGCGATACCATTCTTTCTATCATATGAAGTGTACTATTCCAGCGAGTGGGAACGTCTTTGATAACAGTGAAATATAAAATCAAGATGTTTCTTAAATGTTTCAACTCATTTTGTTGCCATTATTGATGATGGAAAATCGGGCTTGATTAGCCCTTACATTTGAATGTGTCAGTTACAGTTATCGGTGATTCTAAGCCGGATTTTTAACTAAGTGAAGTTTATCGCGATACACGACCTAGATATAAACTCCGATTAAAAATAAAGCTTTTTCGTGTTATTAAAAAACACAATGAACATTGTGATTTGATTTCCCATTTTTTTTAGCGTTGCAATCAAAAACAATTTGCTATGTACCTCCACCAGTATGCTTTTCATCAAGTTTTTGTTAGGGACAACACAAAAATATGCCTTTGAGCTCTCATCTATTCCATGACAGGTTAGAGAAAGCAAGGATAAGCCGGCAGACGTATCTGACCATTCGTCAGTGAATAAAGGACAGTCCGGTTTCACTCACTGAATTTACCTCTTTACTTATTTTAGTACAAACTTCTGGGTATATACGATCGCAAATAAGATCACAGTAGAATTGTACTGTGGAGTAGCCGCTTGTTACATAGCCAATAAACCAATACGTTCAACATACCGGAACGGTTATCATGCATGAATGATCATCTTTCTGCACTGTGCGTATCATTAATTATACTTTCTATTGATCGACGATCCAAAAATCTTTCTTTCCAAAACAACTTTCTACTTGTAATTTGTTTATCTATCTGTCAGGAGTTTGCGACTTTTTTGCCACATTTCCCTTTCTGATTTTTTCTTTCTCTAAATCCGACTCAGTCAATTCTTCGTATTGAGCTAAATGCATCGACCTAAGATGATTCTTTAGCGATGTGGTACCTCTCCCCTTTCTGGAATAATTTTTAGAGCATATTTTACACTTAGCAGTCTCCTTAGAAAGCTGATCAAAATACTTCCACACAGCTGACTCCATTTCTTTTTCAATGAATTTAATAATACACGAGAAAATTCAAAATATTCAATTCACAATGACAAACGAAGCTCACGCTTTCAAAGTCAAAACTGAAATGTCAGTAAGTAGTTAATATTTCATTTGAGACGTTCAAAACAATCGATTTCTCGACTTTATTTGGGATGCTCAAAACTTTCGATTTCTCAAAAATATTAATGATTTAATATATATATATATATATATATATATATATATATATATATATATATTATAATATATATATATATATATATATATATATATATATATATATATATATATATATAAATAATATTATATATATATATATATATATATATATATATATACTATATATATATAATATATATATTATATATATATATATATATATATTATATATATATATATATTCGTATTATAATATAATATATATATATATATTATATATTATATATATATATATATATAATATATATATATCTAATCCTAGAATTATATATAGCTATATATATATACTATATTATATATATAATATATATATATATATTATATATATATATATATATATATAGTAGTAGTAATGCAGGGTTTGGATCAGCAGCGAGATTTCTCGAAAGTATAAGAGGTATCGCTTTCAAACTTGTATATGTTCTATGTATATGCTTAAACTGATTACACGCGAACATTTCAAGTTGCGTAGGATGTATATAGGGGGTGGCTCCCCCCGAGAGCGAACGCAAAATATTGCCCTTACGCCCTTGTTGCTGCTTCGAGGCGCAGGCAAAGATTAGGCTCTAATGGTTCCCATTCGAGCCAGATGACGTAATCTCGTCGTAGACGAGGTTACGTACCCCTGCGTCCCCCCGTAAGGGGACGCGCCCCCTAAAAATTAAATTGATCGTGGAAGGCTGAAATTTAGTGTATAGAAGAAAGGGAAAGGAGTCTGAATCTATAGAGTTTGAGTGTCCTCTGCGTCCACCCGTAAGGGGGGACGCTGCACACTAAAATTAAATTGATCGGTGAAGGCTGAAAATTTGGATAGTGTATAGAAGAAGGAGAAAGGAGTCTGAATCTATAGAGTTGGTTAGCACCGAACTCCGGCTGCGGTTCGCCAGGGCTAGTAAATATTTGTAATAATATACAATATTAGGTTGTATAAAATATATGTGTTATAAGGATCGTAGATCTCGAACTATGGAGTGTTTGAGACTCCCTCATGGCCGATGTCGGGTTGTTTAGCTAGGCCCCGGGTCGGCGCGATGCGGCGAATCCATCTGCGAAACAGGCGATCCGGATGCGGTGCGGTTGCTGAGCTAATAAACATCGATAATAAACAACCAATTGTGGTGTCCTCATATTGTTATCGAGTCTAGTAGATTTTCGACAAATGATGATTTTTCGAGAACCATCAAGCAAAAAATAAAATACTGACAAAATAAAAATAAATAAATAAATGAATAAATTTCTTAATTTCTTTTATGTCTTATAAACTTACAAATTTACGTTTTATACATACCCTAAAGCATAATCAGTAAATCAGTAAATCAAACTACTCTCCTCACCCCTTCGTGCTCTATTGATCTATTGATCTATACATGTATTTAAGTCATATTTTTTACTAAACATTGTCATGCATTCTTACATACCCTAAATCAGGTAAATCAGTAAATCAAACCACCACAAACCACTCTCTGTCCAATACGTGATCTATTGATCTATGAATCTATTGATCTATTGATTATTGATTCAAGTGCATACTTTTATATATAGTAAACATGCTCATATTACATTCACTAATCAGTAATCAGTAAATCAAACCAACCATCCAAGCCACCACTCCTGGTCCATCATGATCGACTTGATTCTATTGATTTCAAGTCAATATTTTCACACAAATTAAGTAAATTGTAACATGTTTTAATTACCCTACATTCCGTAAAATTCAGTAAATCAAAACAATCACACCCTACCCTCCACACCATACCCACCCTCCCATGGATCTATCGATCTATGATCCAGTCACATTTCGGAGTTCATTTCGGCTACACATAACATAAAACAAATTCTTATATACACTGATCACGAATCTACTTGCTAAGTAACATAGTTTTCACATTAATAAGCTTACATAGCATCTTCTGAACTAAGAATATAATGCACACAACGACAAACCTGATACACCTTACGCACGAATAAACTGTTACATTAACAAAGTTCTACACTTAACAACAGTTAAAAAAGGTAACTAACCTAGCATACAAAGACGTAACCTATCCACACTTCGTACAGCAATATCTCTACAATAACAATGTTAATTTATATTAACTTGGTAATATTTAACAAACATTTATCACAACATTGGTTAATTTATCATACTGACTCAACCAGAATATACATCGTAGATTAATAAGTTTCCACCATCAATAAAGGTAACATAGCAATTAACATGAACTTAAGAATTAATGATACAAACGACAAACCTAGATACAACCTTACGCATACGATAAAACTTATAACATTAACAACAGTTATCCACACTTAACACACAGTAAATTAACTAACATAGCACATGCAAAGACGTAACCTATTCACCTTGTCGAAGAATATCTCTAAACATAACAATCGTTAATATTATATTAACATCGGTAATAATTTAACAAAAACATTTCATCATACTAGTCCACATTGGATTTATTATCATACTCGATCAAACGGAAATACCTCTACTAAATAAAAGTTTCCAACATAAATAGCTTGGGTAGGTATATATATTATTATATTACCATATATATATATATAATATATATATATATATATTATATATATATATATATTATATATATATATATATATATATATATAAGAAAATATAACGAAAACATTTTACAAATTGCATTACGTACATGTACTTACCTTATTTTTAGGAAAAAATTTAATTATTGAATAAGCTTTATATCTATGTGTAATTACTATAACTATATGAGAATTGACTCAAAAAACGAGAGATATGAAGCCTACCAAAATTTTATAAAGTAGCTGATCTTGATTACTTTACATAAAGTTATACTTTATGTAACATATTTATCTTAATATAAAATACACACTTACTTCTATTATGGATTATTTCAATTA
>JABUQX010089124.1:0-11670 GCA_015478945.1 Trachelipus rathkii | reverse complement strand
GAGGGATGAGAGAGAGAGAGAGATGGAGAGGAGAAAATGGAAGGTGAGAGAGAGGAGGAGGAGAGAGAGTGAAGATAGAGAAGAGGAGAGAGAGAGAGAAGAAGAGAGAGAGAAGAGAGAAGGGAGAGAGAGAAGAGAAGAGAGAGAGGAGGAGATGGGAGAGAGAGAGTATATATGTCAGGGAGGGAGCAGAGAGAGAGCGAGAGAGAGCAGAGGAGGAGAGGATGGAGAGAAGAGAGGGAGGAGAGAGAAGACGAGAGGAGAGAGAGAGAGAGCGAGAGAGAAGAAGAGAGAGGGATGAGAGAGAGAGAGAGAGAGGAGAAGACGAGAGGAGAGGAGAGAGAGATAGAGGAGAGAGAGAGGAGAGAGAGACGTAGGGAGAGGAGACGAGAGGAGAGAGAGAGAGAGAGAGAGAGAGAGAGAGAGAAGAGAGAGAGAGAGATGAGAGAGACCGAGAGAGGCATTTGAGGTGGTAGGGTGCATCTATTGACACTCATTCAACTATCCGCTTCAGAGTTCTTGCTGATCAGCTATAACAGATCTGGCTCGAATCCTCTTTTAAATCTATTTGGATTACAGTTTTTTGTTAATTCCTATTATTCCAAACCTGCGGAAAAGATCCAAAGTTTTTGGACACAATTTCGCTAACCTGTGCATACTTGCAAATTAATGGGACGAAAATTAGTTTCAGGCCGCATTCTCCATGTTCTGGAGAGTCGGCAGGCTACTTTTTCAAATTTCCAGTTTTGGTTCGCGTAAAAATCGTTTCGGACTACGGATCTTTTTTTTAAAACTGAAACCATGACATTCCGGGAAGCCCCTCTCAAACTAATGGATGTTTCTTGGGATGTCTTTTTGTTAGGCCACGAAAATGCTTTGACACAACGTGGAGAACTGGGGGTTCTCCTTAAACTCAGACTCGCTCTGTCTCCGAGGACAGCCCCTCTTAATTAAATGCCTTCTATTCAGACAGATCCATCCCGGCTTCGGTGCTCTTCCGCTTCTTATCTCGGTCACTTTACTCTGATGAAGGCGTTCCGCAGGCCAGGGTTGTTCTAAGTATATTATCTTGCTCTTGGTATTCAATTTTGATACTCGTTACTCTATTAGTCCCAGCCCGTAGAACCCAATGTTTGTCTCTCTATGTTGAATGACTTGGCCGCTATATAATGCCTGTGCTAGGCTTGCCATTTTCTTGAACGAGCAACTCTCAGACTGACCTATTGAGAATAGTTTCAACAATGGGCGTAATTCCCATGGCCTTTTATTTCACACCTACCAAACCCTCCAGTAGTTCTATTTAAAGAAAAAAGGGGAGTCGACGAAACCTGCCACCTAACCTCCCGCGAACCGTAACTTACATGGTACACCATTCCTGCTAATCTTCACAAGTCAAATTTCGTAGGGATTCATTTCTAGATGACCACCTAACATATGTACCGCTCACATTAAATTCCTGAAAACGTCTAGCCATCGTGTTGCTAGACCTATTACGGCATCTCGCCTCAAAATCTTGGGCGTGCTGATTTTGCAATCCCGTTGTTACGTGCTCCCACACCGGCCCGGTAATCCGATCGAAGCTGGGATTATGGATTGCGTAGTTATATGGGTTCAGCCTCCGCAACTCTACTACACCCTGTTAGGTCCCACCCAAAGACGAGGCGATTCCGTATTCCATTTGAGCGCCTTCAGATCGTCCCCCTAGGTAAGCCTTTGAGTTGAATCCGATTGTGATGCACCTCTCTCTCGAAGGGAAACCATGGGCACAAGTTATCTTCGCTTTCAACCCCAATACTCACTCGGCTTTAACCACCGATTCTACGAGATACTTCAGAATCCTCCTTACCTGCCATTTGCAAACCAGTTCTTATAGCATCTTTACTTTCCTCAACATCCCTTTGTAAAAGATGCTGCCTTTTTCTTATGACGAAGGGTATACACCATTGGCTAGTTACCTGTGCCTGACCAACCGATTTGCCTGGTCCTTGACCTATGTTTCTTCCAAAATCTAGCCAACCGCTGGCTGCCTTCGGTTAAAGGGGCATCATTGTCCTTGTCTCATTTCCGCAATTTACGTGGATTTTACACATTTGTGTTACTGAAGAGCTCTAGAACAGGGGTTAAGTTTGGTGCGCTGCTTTGTCTTTCCAAAAAGCAACGCTCTCCCCAGTCCCTCATGTTTTCAAATTTACGGCAGAATAATGCATTGCCCTTTCTCGAATCTTTTCCGTTAACCAAGACCAGGTTCTCTCTGATCATGTCATTCAGATCGTTCGCCCAGCGCCCTTCCAAAGCGCTTAAAAGCCCCCTTATTATAAACACACAGATGGTATTCCCCCTACAATAATTCCGTTCAGCCAGGTGCTACTCTTGTAAGAAACAAATCATTGCTATGTTTGGACCCTCTTCACGTAGGGGAACTAGCAACGAGAATCGCTGAGAGAGAGGCAGAAAATAGCCGTCTCTTCCTTTTCGGAGCTGTTCTAGTGGTACCTTTCCGGATGTCAGTTCGACCAGAATTGCGCCTCCCAGCAGACTGATTATTCTACTCTCCGGACAAGGGCTTTTCGGTCTAATTGACCAAGAGTGTGGCCAACGCAACCGAACGACGATGACAGTCAGGAGGGCGAAACTTCAAATATAAAACCGAACATTGCGTGAGTGGCTGCCTCCCACCAACGAAGCGCTGCACGCCTCCGTGACCACTAGCAACACACCAGCAGCCACTACATTGCCACGGGACCCTCCTCCATCTCCAAAATTTTGCCGTCGTTGAATACTTCCGCAATCTGTACCACCATATCTTCATTGATTGTCCCGCAAGACTGGTCCCATTCGCCGTCCTCCATTTCCTAGCTTTTATGCGTCCATAGACACCTTTCTAAAAGTTTATGTCCATATCTGGAAGTCTCCCACCTAACAGTAGATTTCGTATTTTTTTCTTTAAATGGGTGGTGAATATTCTTTACAACATATGATTTTGTTAGGACTATTTATGTTACAAGCATTCGTTTTTATTTCAGCATGATTTATTTGGGACTGAATATTCAGTTCGTATAAAAGTTTTTGACACTTAAACATAAGTATGCAACCAGACCCACCCATGAGTGTGATTATTCAAGGCCATGGCCGCATTCTCTGTGTGGGCCGTGGGTGGGTCCGCTGTTGCGTGAAGCTCAAATATATATATATAGTATATATATATATATATATATATATACTATATATATATATATATATATATATATATATATTATATATATATATATATATATATATATATATATTAAAATATTATATATATATATATATATATATATATTATATATATATATATATATATATCATTATATATAATATATATATTTATCAATGTTACAGCAGTTTATGTTTTCGCTGTATTCACGAGTGGTAGTATGTAATAGGAAACCCGGCAGTATTAATAAAAATGAAATGAATGGTAAAAGAGTTATTGTTTTTATTGTCACCACAGTCAAACATTGGTTTCAAACTTTAGTAGTAAGTTTTAATATTCTCTGAAAGAACATTAAAAATGATTTTATTTTTTAAAGAATCCAGAGTTCAAGCTTTCGTAGTCTTTCCTCTTTGACTACCTTTTCAAGACTGGGAGTTCTCTTGGCTATTTGTGATGTAGTTACAAAAAATCCTCATTCTAGTTGGGTTTAGAATTTCTTTTTTCTGTAATAAGGTGATTTTTCAATAACCTCCATTCTGGCTGATTGGTCTATTTTGTGCTACCCCGCAATAATATTATGATTTTGTCTGTTTGTTTGATTATTTGTTGGATTCCATGATTTTTCTATTATGCGTATTGTTTGATGTTGGTTATTTTTTTTCCATCGTTGTTGAAGAAAAATATGATGCGGTTGTGCTTTATTATCGCCTGCCAACTAGCGGCCGAATTTTGATTGGTCCCATATTAAGATCATACATTTATGTTGGATATTTTCTTGTATTGAAATTAATGGTTTGTCCTATATATATAGATTCAGTTATTGCATGGTATGGAATAAATCAATGGCGGATCTGTTTTTTTTTTTGGTTTAGGTGGTTATATTCGTTTTTAGATTTGCGTTGTTGACTCTTAACTAATGTCGATACTTTTTTGCGAATGAATTTCTTGAGGTATTGGGTTCAGCAATTAATATAGGTATAGATACTCGTGTTTTCTGGTTTTTGGTTTATTTGGCGCTTTATGGTGCTGTAATGTATTTTGGGTCATTGGATATTTAAATTTGGCAAAATTGATTTTAATGTATTGTAATTCATTGTTTAAAACAACTGTGAAGAGGCAAATATTGCAGGCAGTACGAAAACAGGAAGAGGATAAGAAGTGGTATCTTGTTGTGACTATGTATGTACGGTGTAGTACCAGTGAATGTAGTCTTGGTTTGTGAGGTTGCGGTTGCGGTATATACCGATGTTGATTAGGTTTATTGCTATATGATTCTTATGTACTAAAGTATCAAAAAACGGTAGGGGTATTGTTTATGGGTAACTCTATGGTGAACTGTATTTGTGGGTGTAATGCTGTTATGTATGTATGTATCAAGAAGTATGTTGTGGTGGTTGTGTGGGAGAATTGCCGGTAGAAGAAATATGCATCTACATATCTGGTGTAATGGTGGTATGGAGTTACCTACATCAACACAAAAAAACTGCATGTCGCAGACCACAGCGAACTGCCTTAGTGCCTACGGAGGGCGACGTAAGGAGGAGGTACGGCGAGTCGATAAGCCCCTCGAGCACCATGCCGCTGCAGTACCTATAGAAAAGAGAAAAGCACCAACATCGCGCCGCAAAGAAGGGTAGGCAACGAACGGAAAGTAAGAACAGGGTTAATAAGCCGTTTTGGCCTTGACTCGACCCTGTCCCAAAAGCCAGGTGAAACCTAGAGCCCCCCCAAGATTGGCAGCAGCGAGTACTCCAGTCAAGGCGGATGAGAGCCCTTTATATAGCGTGAAGCAAGCTCGAGGAAGAGGGAAAAAAAGTCTCGCACGTCATTAAAACACAGAAACTCCAAGTTTCTTAGCGGCCGCCCTAGCAACCGTTGTGATGGCTGAGTTTCAAGACTTTTTTTGTTTATGTTAAGGCCGAAGGATGGTTTATATTGTCAACAGGAGAGACGCAGCAGGAACATCGAAAGATATAGGAAGGGGGGTTAGAAGGTGTCTGTAGAGAGGAGGATTTGTAGAAGTGTGAGGGATTGTTTAAAGAAGGTTGAATTTACACAAGGCTTCAGCACAAAACCCACCCGGAAATTCTATCCAGCATCAGCGAGAATAGAATCGGTAAAGATTAAGACGAGAGCAATTCTAGAAGTAAAAGCAGGAGCAGAATTGAAATTGAGTTGGAGAATGAAGGGTCGAGTCATCGGCAATTGAGTGGATAGAGTTAGATGTTGCAGGTGAGCAAGATCATTAATAAAAGTAGGAATCTAAAGTAGGCGAGATAAGCCCTTCTGCACTACTATTACCATATATATTTATACTGTGTCCTAGTCCCTAGGTCAATATGTCAATAGTGATATATTAATATATAGAATATAGATTACTATTTTACTCTGTTGGAACTATGAATGCAAAAATAAAAGTAAATGCATTAAAGAAGCCTAATGTAGCGTGGAACAGCACTTTTGCACAAAAGCACAATAAAACTACATAAAAAAATTCAAATTTTGTTATAAAAAGTAATACTTATAGTCTAATACACTATATTCTCATTTCCAAGAAAGAGTGTTCTTTGTACATTATATTTTTTCCCATAAAATATTGGAACCCTAGGCCAATATTGTCAACTGACATATTAATATGTAGAATGGAAAGATTAGATTCTTAAGTGCAGGGTATACTCTAATAATTACGTATCAAACAAATGAAATTTAAAATATGAAGACATATAGGCACATGCAAATTAAGGGAATCAAAATTTTCAAATATTATATATATTTTTTAAAAAATTGTGTATTCTGATGATGTGTATAATTTTAGAAAGAGATTTGAAGGAAATTATCTTACTTAATTTTATTTTCATTGCAACCACCAATAAGTGTAATTTTGCAACTGTTCTTAAAACTTCTTCAAATCAGACAATTCATAAAAAGGTCTATTAAATCTTCAGCTTCTAAGATAATTGAGATTCACTATCATAATCAAATCAAATTTAGAAACTTTATATCTCTCAGAAATTTTATAAGAGTATTTGCCAGAAAAAGAAAAGAAAAAAAAAATTAAATAAATAAAAATTGATAGAATCACAAGTATGCATCAAATGTTGTCTATGAACCCAAAAGTTGGACACAATAAAAAGATGTTGCAAAGTATATCTCACATTACAGTGTACACAACTTGACGGAGGTCTATTCTCAAAAAAATGTGCACGAGCTAACTTTGTAGTACCCATCCTCAATCTAGACAAAACTAATTGATTTTTCCTTCCAGTGTTGTAAGTATATGATATGACTAATCCTGAATCAATGGCTTGATTTGAGTAAGTATACTGCTTTCTCTATTCCACAGGGACTGCCACAAAGATAAACATGATTTGTACACTAATAATCTAAATTCAGTCTCAGAATATCCAATCTTAATTTTCCTTCCAAACAAACTTGTCTCCTTTGCTTCCACCTTCCTTTTGGATAGAGTTGAAGCTAAAGTAAGGCTAAAACTCTTATAAACTGTCCCATATTTTGACTCCCTTGACCCTCTTTCTCTGCGACTTAACGTTGGTGCCCTATCTCTTTTCTATAGGTATTACAATGGCAGGTGCTCGAGAGAATTGACCTCTTGCATTCCTCCACTACTGCGTCACCTTCGTAACACAATAGGTGCCTTGTTCTCCCATGAAAATTGTGTGAATATTGGAGACTCAAGGATCACTCGTTGTGGTGCCTCCTTCTTTCCAGCCACATCTGTTTTGTGGAACTCCTTGCCTTCTATTTTCCCTGCAATTTTCAATCTTCCTCTATTTAAGTCCCGAGTCTGCGTCCACCTGAGGAAATTGCATTAGGCAAGGGACAGGGTGGGTTTACTTTCCATTTATGTTAATTTTTGTTTTTCTTTTTGTAATTTTTTTTTATTATTTTTATTTATTTTTTTTTTGCCCCCTCCTTTACAAATGCTGAATACTCTTTAAAATATAAAGTGCGATCTCCATCTCTCCTTTCATTGTGATGGTTTATATCATGTATAATGCAATATTGCAGCAACTGCAATTGATTTTATTTAACATATGAAGGCATTACAAGAAAACAAATGTTAGTTGGGATTTGAACCAATGCTTGTTGCGAATAAGAATGACAGTTAATCATCATAACCATTTGATCATTCCACAAAGCCATAAAACTTCACTTCAAAATAAAATTTTAATCCACACACACATCCCATTGAGATTATCACAGTGTTTTCACTGTGGCTTTTGCTCATCTTGTAACTTTTATAACAATATGTAAGTAACTGCAATTGATTTTATTAGTCTTCTAAATGTACTTAATATTTGTTTTTTTTTCTTTTAAGCAATTACTTATTTTTTTTTAGATTTGGAAACATTGTGAGTGGAGCATTTCAGAAGATAACTTTATATTAGATATTAATATCTTAACTATATTATTTACTTTCATTACTACAGGTATAATTTTTATATCTTGTATATTGTATAGTCAGTAAGTTTAAAATATATGGCTGTTTTCGAAAGAAGATCCGAGGACAGAACCGTTATTGATGATACCAAGCCTTTTCTTTTGGAAATTAAAGATACTCAAAATATTGATGGTCATATAGTAAGTTACAGAGTTTTATATTCCAAATTCTTTTAATATTTTTCATTAGTATATATATATATATATATATATATATATATATATATATATATATATATATAATATATATATATATATTAATATATATATATATATTATATATATATATATATATAATTATATATATATAAACTATATATATATACTATATATATATATATATATATATATATATATATATATATATATATATATATACTATATACTACCTATAAATATATATATATATTATTGATTAGGTTATGTACCGATACCAGGAAAGAGGCCGATACCGATACCGTACTCTATTTTTTTTTAGGGGCCGATTACCTGATACCGACTACCGATACTTTAATTAATTAATAAAATACACGAGTAATAAACACAGAACATCTTGTTGTACTGCGCTAGGCAAACAGGATTTCTTCCTGTACAACCAATCACTTAGTCATTTATTTCATATTTGATTGTGCCCAATGATATTATATTTTAATAAGATAAATACATTTGTACCTTTAAGGAATAATAAATGCAATATAATAATTAATAACTTTTTTTTATGTTTGTTTTATTCAAAAAAAAAATTCCATTTCCATTTTCCATTAAGTATTTAACAAAGCTTAGCTACTAGCTTTTATGCTTTAACATGATTAACAATTTACAAGAAATTCTTTAACTTGCTATAATATAAGAATAAAAATAATGAAGAAGAGACCTCAATTAATCAGCTTGAAAAGACAAAATAAAAAAAACGCTTATTATTCAAACACATTGACATAATAATAATATATATACTCCTTTAAGATAAAATAGATATCATTTCAATATCAAATTCAAAAATTCTCAAATTGTGATGCAAAAACATTAAGCTTTCATAGTATTCTGGCGAGGAGCCTTCCTTTAGATAAAGATAGATATCATTCCCACCTACACTAAAGAATGCGCTCGCTGTCGACTGTGCGGGAGGGCTGATAATTATTGCTCTTGATAATAATGGAGAACCGTGTGGCCCATGTTTCATTGCCACCACATGAAAGGATTCTCTCTGTAGCAGGCATCTCCAGTTTTCGTTAGAGCCTCAATGTCGCTCTTTCATAGATTGCAAAATTTGAATTATCTTTGCTCCTTTGCATGACTGTCTCTTCAGTTTTTTCGATGGTGTTCCTTGGTGTGATCTTTGATGGTGATTGAGATGTCAATGCAATTTCGGCCATGAACTTATCAAAGTCTAAGATATCCAAATCATCCTCATCTTTCAGTAGGTTTATTTGCTGAAAAAAGCCACCATCGTCACTATCAGTGCTGTGCCAGGGGTTGCTGATTAAGGCGGCCTTTACCACTTCTGCTGAATCGTTTATTTTGTCACGCGAGGCAAACTCCTTCGGGGTTATGCTATTTAAATGCATTCTAGAAGTCGGTTCACCCTAGAAGATGCCATTATTGTGGGTTTTCAGCTAAAATCTATAAAACTTTTATTTTTTTTATTTTTTTTTTACAGTTTCACGCCGCTTCACGGGCAGAACCTATTTAAGGAGGGGTGGTGAACGCACTCAAAATTCATATAATGCAAATTACGGCAGTATGAGCACAGCGCTCAAATATATATTGCCTATTTAAATTCAATAGGAAAACAGAAGATGGAAGAGAATTCCACAGAACAGAAGTGGCAGGAAGATAAGCAAGGCGCGCAGTGAACCTAGTCTTGAAGTTACTAATACAACACAAAAACTCATATGCCGGACACAGCACCCCTTGTGCTACGAGGGCGTCGTAAAGTCGGCTGGGTACGAGAGTGGAAGGTTACCTCTAGCACTTGGCCGGCTACTGCCGTCAATAGGTACCTTATAGGAAAAGAGATAACACCGCATCGCGCCGCAAAGATAGAGGGTAAGTGAACATTAGAAAGTACAGGACAGTTTATAAACCTTTTTTGGCCTTTGACTCGACCCCTATCCAAAAACCGGTGAAACCAAGCCCCCCCCCCCCAGATATGAAGGCAGTACTCCTACAAGGGCGGATGAGCCCTTGTATAGCTGGAAGTAACTGAAAAGAGGAAAAAAGTCTCGCCATCTCTAAACAGAAACTCCCAGTTTCTTTGAGGCCCCTTGCAATCCGTTGTGATGTGAGGTTTCCAAGACATTTTTTTGTTTTTATGTTAGCAGGATGTTTAACTATTGTCAACAGGAGGACGAGAGAACCGTCGAAGAAATAGGAAAGTTAGGTGTCTTAGGAGAGGGAGATTTGTAGAAGTTGGCGTTTTTAAAGAATTAAATTTCACAAGGTTGAGAGGGCCCCAATCGAAAATTCTATTCCAGATCAGCGAGAATAGAATCGGAAAGATTAGACGAGAGGCAATTCGAAGTAAAAGAGGGAGCAGAATTGAAATTAGTTTGACGAATTGAAGGTCGATCAATCAGCATCATGAGTGGATAGAGTTTTAGATTTGCAGGTTGAGAAGATCATTATATGGAAAAGCAGGAATAACAGTAGGAGATAATACAGAACCCTGAGGAACACCACTATTGACAGAAAAGTCACCCCATCAACAACAACCAAAACGCCGATATTTGCAGCGATTTGAAAAGAAAGCTAGACTTAAGTAAGCACGAGAAGAAGGAAACCAAAAGTGAGACATCATTATTTCAGTTACAGTCACGCATGCTATATCTGGTCAAATTGCTTTGGATATGTCAGCGCCACCACCGCAAGTTCTCCCCGTAGTTCCTAAGAACGGAAAACCATAAAATCTATTAAATAGGAAAATATATCACAGGAGACCTCGACGCCGAAAGCCGTACTGCTGATCGGAAAGTGTATGAGACTCCAGATGGTCTAAAGAAGTGAGAGTGAGAAGGGTTTCAAAGATCTTAGATGGAATACAAGTTATAGCTGATAGACGCAGCCTCAAGATAGTTAGAAGAACAAGCGGCTTCCCTTTTTCGAATAGGATTGACATATGCCGCGCTTCCAACACTGAGGAAAGTAGCTAGTATTAAGGCATAGGAATAGAGAATATACTTGAACGAAGGGCGGGGTCAGCACGGAAAAGCACACTCCCTCAAAACTCGTTGAGGAATGCCATCCGGGACCCCGCCGTCCTAACGTTCATAGATTTCAGGAGCCATGCATCAATCAAATGAATCAAGGATAAATGCATGGACAACCTGAGAGAGAAAGAGGGAGGAAAAAGGAATGACAGAATCGTCCAGCGGTTGAGTTAGAGAAAGATAGGAGACCAAAAAAGTCAATAGAAAGGCCGCGCCTGTGCAAATCTACGATTTCACGCACAACAATCAAATAAATAGCAAACTGCAGAAACAAATAGACAAAAACCCAAAGGAGAAAGGAGGATAAAGTTATTTGTACGCAAAAACCTAAATTTAAAAACCTGAAATTTTAAACGCTAAAACCCTATTTAAATAATATAAATAACATAAAATATGATAATCCCAAAAGTTTAAAAGCAACTCCGCACTCGCACACACTCCACGAAATTGCTTACAAAAAAAGAAAAAAAAATACTATTTGATCAACTAAAAAAGTGGAGCTAAATCTGTATAATTTTAATTAATGGCTATCCAAATAGACGTAAACGTGTTAAGCTAGAGGACGGCAAGTTGGAGAAACGCTCACAAAAATCAAGTTTAAAAAGAGTCGAGGGAAAAAAAACATAACCTAGTAACTAGCGATATATATATTATTTATAAAAAATTATAATTATTTTAAAATATTATATATATTATATATATATATATATATATATATATATATTTATATATATATATATATATAATTAATTATTATTATTATTAGTATTACACAATACTATTAATATATATATATTATACATTATA
>JABUQX010089123.1:37500-56559 GCA_015478945.1 Trachelipus rathkii | reverse complement strand
AATAATATTGTGATTTATTTTAATTTTTTAATAATTAATGGAATGAAACCCTGTGTGCCGTATATACTTTTTTCAGATATATTGAAATAAATAAATCTGAATTAGTTTAAAATATATCATAATCTACCCATGAAATCTGATAAGATTGTAGAAATAAAATAATAATTTCTTAATAACAAATGTTTAAAGATCATGTACAAAATAAAAGAAAAAATAAAAATTAAAATTAATACTATTAAAATAAAAAATACCAATGGTTTTCTCTTTTCAGACGGCTTTCTGTGCAGTATTACTTTCGCCACGACCCTTGCTTGAAGGCCTTATAGGTGACGCGGACATCATTGGTGGTGCCGCCACCGTCTGACGGTTTGTTTTCACTATATCATGCGAGTTGATAGATACATATCGGTTACAAACTGAGCAATCCTTAAATGTTTGAAATCGATCTTGTTTAGAACACGAAATTCGCCATGACGAAAGGCCCAGCTACAAAAAGGAGGTGAGATTACATCGTCGAACTACTTATATTAATAATTTGGTACTTAGTTGGAGGTGAAATCAAAAACTCTGCTGTCCAAATTCTGCAGAGCATTTTCCAAAGAAAAGATAAGACAAGGATCTATTAACTTGCCGACAACATAAACCATATTTTTCCATTGTGTTTTGGATTATCTGATGAACATGCGTTAAAATTAATAAAGTAGGGTAATTTATAAGAAATTATCAGCATTTCCAAGGACTTATATAAATATTATAATATAACTTACGTAATATCTAAATAGTGAAGTATATCATATACTATATACTATATATAAGTTAATTATAATATATTATTATTACTGTATAAATATATTATATATTAAAATATAATTAAAATTATAATATATATATATTAATATAATATATTATAATTATATTAATTATAAATATTTAAATAATTAGAAATTAAGATATATATATATATAATATATAGTATAATAATAATAATATATTTGTTTAATATTTAATAAATATATTACTCATTATATATTAATATATTAAATAATATAATATATTATAACGACTCTGAGGTAAATTATGAACCTTTAATATATATCATAAATATATTAAGTATAAGAAGTTAATAATATATACTAGAGTATATATTATGTGTTGTAAGGGATATCAAGGGCCCCAAGCAGAAAGCGAGCGCGAATTGCAATAACCGCCACTGATAGTAATTTGTGGTTTATTAAATGTCTTGCCTACTGGATCCTAGACACAATCAAACAGAAAGACAAGTAACTAGTTAAAGTAATTAATGGGGAGGAAAATAGGGCATTATATAGATAAACAGATAGATGAATTTTATATAATATATATACAGTTTAATTTTTAATATAATTTTTTGTTTTTTATATATGATATACTATTATTTATTTATATATTATGATTATATAATAGGTTATATAAGCCTAAGATATAAGGAATATTTTATATATTAAGTAATGTAAATAGCTATTTTTAATTATATTAGTAGTAATTATTATTATATGTTATTACTAAATATATATATATATATAATACTCAGATATTAATATTAAGTATATTATTTTTATGAACTAATTTTATAATATATAGTATCATCATACATATACAACTACATATACATATACATATACAGGGTAAATACACAATATACATATACATATACATATATATATTATTCATATATATATATATATAATTTTATTTATATATTATATTATTTATTATATATTTTATTATTTATAATTCCACCGGGTTATCATATTTTAAATACACTCAACTTGTTTAATATTACTTATCGATATTTTATATAATATTAATATATAAAGTTCTAATTTATATAATTTATATAATAATAATATTATCAATATATAAATATAATTATTATAAGTATATATATACTATTTATTATTAATAAAATTTATATTAATATTATTGCAGGAAGTTAGAGAGACAGGCACTATTTCAATAGGTCATAAGCATCCTCTCTTCATTGATCCTTATAAGGCGCGGCCGTTGATCATCGGGAGTACGGGCGAGAATAAGACTTATCTGCAGGGTTAATTACATCATTTTTAAACTTATCTAGGGTAATATTATTATATCATTTATTTATTTATTATATATATATATAAGTATTATATTTTATTGACTTATGATTATTTAAGTACCCTATCTATCGGAATTCGTCCTATTGATTACTTATTATTGATTATTTATCTCACTTATTATTATTTAATTTATGTTTATTTATTGTGATTATTGTATTTTATTTATATAATATAATTATAGATTAAATATATTACTTATATAATTATTTAATTGTTTTATATATTCATTATTTTATTTATGGATATCTTGATATGAAAATTTATTATTAAATTTTGGCAACTGTAAAATTTCATTCCTACTCAATTATGTATTATTGATAATTTAGGGTTATTATTATTGGTTTTTGTTATCTCTTATTATTTATTAGATTAGGGTGTTATGTAACATTATTACGATTAATTCTATGTATTTTTCTATTCTATTATTCTAGTATTCTATTATTTCTATCTATTTTTATTCTATCTATATGGATTGCTTAGATGCTAGTTAATTACCTTCTAATTTCTACTTATTCTATTTATTATTCTATTATTCGAATTCATTCATATACTATTTGTATTAACTATATATATTTAATTACCTGGTGAATAAGGGCTACCGGTGATTAACATTTTTCGCAGAAGGAGATTATTTTTGGATAGCATTAGTGAGGTTTAATTATTCCTTATAAGCTATATTAATTCATATACTATTATTTATTGAGTATTATGTATGGTAGGTTTACTTTATCCTGGAGTGTATTTATTTTATTATATTTCGAGTTATTCATATTATATTATTATTATTATTATTATTTATTATTATTATTATTATTATTATTATATATTTTATTATTAATTATTATTATTATTAATTATTATTATTCACTATTAATTTGATTATTATTATTTTTTATTTGGTTTATGTGAATTTAAAAGTAAGTTATTATAATATATTATTATTATTATTATAGTGCTGTAGAGAAAATTATTAATTATGATTTTAATTTATTTATTAATTATTTTATTATTTATTATTATTATCTATTTTATTCTTTGTGATTATTTTTGGTGTATTCCCATTCTTGAGGATATTATTTTATGTATATAGAGGTTATTAAATTATTATTATTATTAGGGTGAGTTCATATTATTTATTATAAACTACTCCCTTACTATAATATTATTTAAATTATCCTATTTTTATTATTGGTATTATTTATTGTTGAATAATAATATTGATTGTTTTTTGTTGTTTATGTATGATTATCTAAATTATTATTATTTTGTATTATTAATTTATCCTTATTATTGAGTTCATGAGTTATCTATTATTTATTTCATTATATATTATACCATCATAATTATATATACATTAGCAAATCTAATTTATTATTTATATTGAGTTTATCTAATCAAATTAAAGGAGACTTTTTAGTTGATCATTAATTATTATTATATAATTATTATTAAATTATTATCCTCATTGTAATCTTATGTACTATTAATTTCATATTATTTGTATCATATTACTCATATTAATTTATTTCATATTATTATTCTTAATTATTATTATTATTCTTATGTTTTTTGTTTCTTATATATTATTTATTATTATTCTTATTATTATTATTGGTGTGAGTATTATTAATTATTATAATCTCTGTTATTTTATCTTTGGATTATTCAATTAATAGTTATTATTATTCATTATCTATATATATATTATTATTATTTATTTTAATTCTATCTAGTTTTATTCTTAATATCTTATTTATTAATTATTTTTAATAATCTTATTATTTTAATATTTAATTATCTTTATTATTTGAGTTATTTAATATTTCATTATTATTAATATTATATTAATATTCTTATTAATTGTTATATTATTTAATATCTTTATTATTATTTATTTTATATTATTTAATATCTTAATCACATCTCGATTTAATTATTATTATTTATTATTTATTATTAATATTATTATTAATTTATATAATATCAATATATATTATATATCCTTATATTATATATAAATATCTATATTTTTATTATTATGTTGAGTTTTATGGTATATTATTTTTATTATCTTATTATTAATATAATTAATTATATTAACATTATGTTATTATTATGTATTTTATTAATTATTTATTTATATCTTAATTATTTTACTCTTTACCTATTAATTATATATGATTATTTAATATCTTATTATTATTATTATATTTTATTAATTATTATTAATTATATATCATTACTCATATATTTATTATAATTATAATAAATCCTAATTATATTATTATTGAATTTAATTATTATATTTATTATTATTTTATTCATTAATTATTATTTAAATATTTCTTTAGTATTACTTATCCTTTAATGTGATTTTATTATTAATTTATATATTATTTTAATATGCTTATTATTTTAGACAATACCTAATTATATAATTATTTTTCATAAATATTTTTCATAAATATTTAGAAATTTTATTATTATGAGTGTGAGTGTGATTATATATCTTTAATTAATTATATATTATTATTTATATCTTTAATTATGATATAGATATATATATATAATAAATTTATCTTATTATTATTATAAATTGTCCTTTGTCCTTTTGTTTTCACCTTTATTTTTATACATATTATTATTAGTGTTTATTATTTATTTTTGTTAAATACAATATATTTATTACGAGTAATATATTATTTTATTATTATTATGATTTATTATTAATTTTATTTTATTATTTTTTTATATAAATAAATTATAATATTCTTCTAAATTTTATAAAAATTAATTAATATATTCTTAATTATTGTTTCATAATTAGTTAATTAGTGTAAAATATGATGATAATGTTAAGTTTCTATCTCCATGATATTTCTCTTTTCTGAACCTTAAAAAAATGCCTTGTGTATTATTATTATTATACTCACTATATATATATAATATATATATATATATAATATATATATATATATATATTTTAACCTATATACTTAATATATATATTTAGTATATATAGCCAGTGACTAAATAACTAGCTCATTTAAATAACTACATATATATGTTATAAATATATAATTTATAGTATCGGATATCTATATTTTATATATTATATATTGAGGTGCCAGAGAGTATGTTGTATATAGTGATTTATTATCTATATTAAGTATTTATTTAATATATAATATTTATTATATATAATATACATATAACATATACATATACATACTACATATACTTCATATACATTGAGTGACCATTATACTATAACATAATTAAATTCAATATACGCATTATTTTAAGAGCCATACTACATATTATAGTATATACCATTAAGTGATGGGTCGAATTCTCGAGCATCTACTATTTCTGGATTCGAATACCGATTATTACTACCACAGGAGAATCCACGGTAGTGAGTTTGAAATGTATACGAAATTCCGTTAATCCGAAACCGAATTCCAGCACCCTCTTTCGGATTCCGAATCCGAATCCTTCTGTTGTGGTGTGGAAATCTCGAATCCAAATTTGGATTGCCGAAAAATCGCGAATATTTCATGTTAAAATCAGCTTTGTATATTCCGAATATACGAATCAGAATCTCTTGGATTCAGAGATCCGAATTCCAGGATTTTCGAAATCTCTTACACACTGAGATTTTTTACTAAATAAATTATATACCCAACCAAGCGCAAAACTAATGACATATACTTTCACTTTTTAGTTCAAAAATATTTTATGGGCCATAACGGGTTTATTTAAAAAAAAAATGGTTTTTTTTTTCATTTTTATATTCATATTTTACTGCCCTATAGAATAATCAATCTATTTAAATTTCATTACGTCACGTATAATTTAAATAATTTTACTAGTAATTCATATATATATATTTATTTATATATATATTATATATATATATAATATTATATATATATTATATTATATATAATGATACTATTATTATACTACTATAATACTATTATAACTATTATTAGTATCTTATATTATAATAACATCAATAATAATATTTATATATTATTAATACTCATAATTATATATTATCTTTTAGGTGGAGCCGGGTAATGTATCCAAGGGTAAGCGTCTTTTCAGGAGGAGATGCAGTGGCGGTCTGCAGCTCGCCCCCGGCTTAGAAGTGTATATTACATTTGGTTTTGCGAATGCACCAGAAGAGTTTTTAGGAGTAACTATGCCACTTACATTCTATATATGGTATATTCTTTATTTCCTTACGTACTCCGGTAAGGGAATCAAGACATATATACAGATATCAAAGAAGGATTTTCAAGATAAGTTTGTGTAATTTTTTGCTATAATAAAACTCTTTTAACGATTTAGCTTAAAATATAGATACTCGCTATCCCCGCTATATCCCCTTTAGTATCCATAGATCTTTGTCTTAACACATCTAGGATCCATCGGGCCATACTTTTGCTATTAGTTAATATATTTTATCATTATAGGAGTATAAATGATATAACTCCCCAGTAGTAATATATAATATATTATAAATTTTATATATATAATATATATATATATTTATTAATCATTTAGATAAATATATAATAATATATAACGGTATAAGGTTCCAGAGAATATATCTTTTTCAACATTTCAACATAATCTCACTAAACTCCTTCCATCACTTACAGCCGGATACTTCTCTTCTTTCTCCACCATAGAGTTTTAAAAAAATCATTCCAAAATAAGAAAATTTAAATATCATCTAGTAAAATCTAGTTACCTCGGAACGTTGAAAAGGGATAAAATTGTATTTGGAAATCTCTTTATGTCACAACACTTTTAGTTTGGATAAAATGTAATAAAAAAAAAAAAAAAAATAAATTAATTAATAAAATTTGGCTATTTTTTTAGGGAGCTCAAGCTCGAACCGGCGGGGGACAGAGTATATTATTATATTATATATATATATAATATATTAATTATATATATTAATATATATTATATATTAATATATTATATATATATAATATTATATATAAATATATAAAATATATAATTATATATAATATATTATATAAAATATATATATATTATATATATATATATATATATTATAATTATATATATTTAATATAATATATATTTATATTAGGCCAGCCTCTAGAAGAGTTAAACCACAATCCATATCTCAAAAACAACAATAGCTACATGGAAAAGGAATACATTGTTGGATTCCTGGTAAATTATTTAGTTGCGGAATATGTATATAAAAAATAAAATTCAGTAATTCTAAAACAAAACTACATACGCTTACAAGGAGAAGAAGCAAATCAATTTTTCGGATTATCCTGGTAAAATGTTAAGTTAGAAAAATAGGTTAAAAATATTAAAAATAGAAATAAATAATTTAAATTGGCTATTTTTTTATAGTGAGCTCGTTATTGCAGGCGTTGAGGATACATTGAGTATAGGTAGGTAATAAAATATTTATATATATTTTATATTATATATATTTTATTTTAATATAATATATTTTATTATAATATAATTAGTATTGGTTAATATTTCTTGACCTACGATTTATTTTAACTATAACTTAAGTAATAATATATAAAGAGATATATATATTTATATATCGTAATAAAATATTATTATTATTATAATCTTATTTTTATTTTTATGTTTCGGAATTCATATGATATGGTATATGAGTGGGCCAAAAATATCCGACCAAGAAATCCCAAAAATATTGGTAGGGATTTGAAATTAAATTTTATAATTCAAGAGAGATTTGGCACACTGTTTTAGTACTTTTACATGAGGACGCAGAAATATGAAAAAACAATTATGGGAAATTTACCGACTTCTAGAATCTGTTATACAGTATCATCTTGTTGAAACGGTTGTTGAAATCGCTAAATCTGATTCTCTTAAGGGGCAAAAGTATAGAATATTAAATATTTATATATATTATATATATATACTATAATATTAAAGTATAATAATAATCTTATAATATATATACTATATATATATATATATAATATAATAATATATAATATATAATTAAACGGCAACAGGGTAAGTTATTTATAAGTTTAATGTAAGTTATCATGAGGGCCTAAGTTAATCGGTGAGTGTTTAATGACTCAGAAACGTGTGTGAGTGTAAGACGTAGTATCGTAAAGTTTGTATTAGAGGTAGGTTTATGTAAAGTTTGATGTATAAAGTTATATAAAGTTTATGATAACCGTTTTATGTAAGGTTAAGTTTATATAATAAAGTTTATGTAAAGTTTAATTGCTAAAGTTTATGTAATTTCTCTATGCTAAACGCTCTCTATCGTGAGGGTTAAGATTTTGTATAGAAGTTTGAGGATAATAAAGTATATGAGTGTAGAGAATTTTTAGGAGGATGTGAAGACTAATTCACTCGTAAGCAGTTGTAGTTAAAGATTTATGCTCAACGTTTATATACAAGTCTCTCAAAATGATAAAAGCTTTTAATCGTAAAGTTTTATAAAAGTTGTAGGTTATTAAAGTTCTCCAGATATTAAATTTATATATAGGGGAAAATTCCTGGTTTTGTATAAGTTTAAACAAAATTTTTTGTATCTTTAAAAAGATTATAATATCAAAAAGTTTATAATAAAGTTCTACAATACCTCATGGAGCAAGTTTTACATAAAGTTTTTGTAAAGTTTATATAAAGTTTATGTAAGGTTTTATATAAGAACGTTTATATCAAAAGATCTCTCACCGTAGGACAGATTTATGGGTAAAGTATTAAGTTTAAGAGTTTAATGTAATAGGTTTATGTAAATTGTTTATATTTACTTTATTTTCTTTTTTAAGTTTAATGGAAATTTTAAGTTTATAATAAGTTTATATATAAAAATAATGTGAGGTAAAAAGTCTAATGTAAAGAGATTAGTGCTAAATTCTAAATATAGGAAAGATCAGACTTTTAAACTATAATTTTAAGGTCTAATGAAATTGTTTAAAATAGTAAAGTTGTATAATAATGCAGTGGAAAGGAATATGAATACCTCTTATGGATAAAGATCATGTGTTTAAGTCTTATATAAAGTTTAATATATAATATATCTTAAAGTTTTTGCTCAAGTTTATGTATAAAAATTTATACAGTGTTTAAAATCTTAAGTTAAAATATAAAAGAGTTGAATAAAAGTTTAAGTTTTATAATAAGACACCAACATGATAGAATAGTAAGTTTATGATAACACACGCTTTATGTAGTGGTTGGTGTATTAATATAGTGTATTATCGCTTTTTTGTATTAAGTTTACTGTAGGAAAATGTTTATGATAGTTTATGTAAAGTTATATGGTAAGTTTATGTAAGTTTTATGTATAGTTTTATGTAAGACTTTTGTAAAGTTTAATCTAATCCTTATATTATCAAATTTAAAGATTTATGTAAAAAGGCAGGTTAGGATAAAGTTTAAATAAGGTGTAAAGTTTATGTAAAGTTGGGTTTGTGGTATAGTTGTTCTAATATATGGGAAGCTCTTTATACTCAAAGTATTTATATTATTATGTATAATATTTAACTTTTATACTCAAAGTTTATATAAAGTTTAATATATAAAGTTTATGTAAAGTTATTATGGTAAAATTTATGTAAAGTTTCTATATTTAGGGGAAAAGATTTATGTAATGGATAGTATATTATCATTCCGATATCTAGAGAATAGAGACCTACCTTAAAAGTTGGGAAAGTTTCCAATAAAGTTTTTGGGTAAAGTTCTATATAAATATTTATTGTAAATTTTGTGTATAATGTTTATATTTAAGTTTATTATAAAAGTTTATGTAAAGTTTATGTAAAGTTTGTAAAGTTTTTTGTAATAATGTTAACTATAAGTTTTTATATTAAGTTTATGTATTATAAGTATTTATCGTATAGTTTAATGAAAGTTTATCGTAAATGTTATGTAATGTTTGTAAGTTTATGTTATGTTTATGTAAGTTTATTGTTAAAGATTATTATGTATAAGTTTATACTCACATTGTTTATGTAAAAGTTACTCGTAAAGTTTATTATAAAGTTTATATAAAGTTTTATGTAAAGTTTATTACATAAAAGTCTCTTAATACTAGTTTATTTATTATAGTTTATAATAAAGTTTATATTAACAAGTTTTTATATACTTAGTTTTTAATATAAACTCTCTATATTAACTGGGTTTATATTTATCAGTTTACTCGCTCACACACGTTATGTTTATAAATAGTTTATATAAAGTTTAGTGTAAAGTTTATTAAACTTTTATGTATAGTAATTATTGAAGTTTAGTTGATAAAGTTTATGATAATCTCTATTCTATATAGTTTGATTTACTGTATGATTGGAATTTATATAAAAGTTATTTATATAATAATTAGATTTTATGTAAAGATTATGTTAAGTTTATGTAAAGTTTTATGATAAAGTTTTATATAAAGTTTAATTTAAAGTTACAGGTCAGTACAATGATGTTTGTTCAGCTAATATTATATTGAATTTTTAGAATAAATTGCTTTTATATAAACTTTACTCTTAATCAACTTTATCTATTAATCTATAACAATTCGTTTTTAATGTAAAGTTATGTAAAGTTTATATTAATAAAGTTTTTATATAGTTTAATACTAGTTATTTATAAGTTTATATTATAATGTATTATGTAAATTAGTTTACCATAAGTGTATGTAAAGTTTATATAATAAGTTTATTCGAAAAGTATTTATATACCAGTTTAAATATTTTATTATGTAAGCTTTATGTAAAGTTTATGTATAAAGTTTTTTGATATAAGTATTATGTAACGTTTATATAGTTGATGTAAGTTTATGTAAAGTTTATGTAAAGTTTATATAAAGTTTATATAAAGTTTATGTAAAGTTTATGTAAAGGTTATGTAAATTTATATAAAATATATGTAAAATTTATCTACAGTTTATTTAAAGTTTCTGGATAGAGTCTGTTTAAAGTTGATAATAGTATTTAAAAGTTTATAAATAAGTTTCTTTTTTTTTAATTTTAAAGTAAGTTTATGTAAAGTTTATAGAGTTTTATTTAAAAGAGAGTATGAAGTTAATCCCTGCATAGGAACCCTAAAGTAAAAGTTTTAATAATTTTAAGTTTAATGTTTCATTTTACCTATTTTTTTATATTTGACTATTCTGACAAACTGAATAAGACAAACCCCTTGAATTAAGGAATTTTATAAAAGTTATATAAAGGTTTTATGTAAAGTTTTTATATAAAGATATATATGATTAAAGTTTATATTAATTAAGTTTTATGTAAGTTTTAATGTAAAGTTTATATTAAGTTAATATAAAGTTGATAGAAGACTATATGATAGTAATTAGTTATAAGTTTATGTAAACTGAATATAAAAGAAATGTCTGTAAGTTTATATAAATTTTTTTATACATTTTAATCTATAGTTTTTTTAACCCCATAAAAGTTTCTATATAATTTAAATTTTATGTAGGGAAGTTTATTTATAATGTATTATAAGTTTTATATGAATTCTGAGTTAACGTTTATACATAGGGGTTTATTATACATTAAAAGTTATAGTAAAGTTTACATAAAGTTTTGTAAAGTACTATTTATATATAGGTTTTATTGTAAAGTTTATCTATTAAGTTTATTTCAGTTGGTTGAGAGCTTTTTTATAGTAAGTTAATTGTTTCATAACTTCGTTTTGTATTTGGTCTATTTGGTGCTCTCCCGCAATTATAGATAAAGTTTATATAAAGTTTAGTTTATGTAAAGTTTATGTAAAGTTTATATAAAGTTTATATTAAGTTTATATAAAGTTTATATAAAGTTTAATAAAGTTTATATAAAGTTTAATAAAGTTTATATAAAGTTTATTATATATAGTTTATATAAAAATTCGGTCTAGTGTGATGTAAAGGTTATATAAAGATTTATTGTAAAGTTTATGTAAAGTTTAATGTAAATGTTATTAAAGTTTATGTTAAATGCTTATTCGTAAAGTTTATTGTATATAGTTCTCAGGTGTAGTTTATTAAGTCTATATAAACGTTATTATATAACAAGTTTATGTATAAGTTTAATGGTAAAGTTTATGTATAAGCTTTCACTCGTAAAGTGTTATATTATTAATGTTTATGTAAAGTTTATATATAGTTTATATAAATTGTTTATATATTAATTAAGTTTTATGTTAAAGTTTATTATAAGTTTATATAAAGTTTTATTGTATAATGTTTATATAAAAGTTTATTATAAAAAGTTTATGTAAAGTTTATTATTTAAAAGTTTTAATATATATTAAGTTTATGTATTATTAGTTTATAGTACAAGTATTGGAGGTATGGGACAAAGTTATCTTTAAAGATTTATGTTAAAGTTGTATGTTAAGATTCTATATAAAGTTTTTTATATCAAAGGGTTTATATAAAGATATATATAAGGGAATTTTAAGGTATAGAAAGTTTTATTTAAAGTTATTACAATGTAAGTTAGTAACGTCTTAAATGCTCAAAGTTTATTGTAGGGGACACCGTTTATGTAGACGTCTTTAATACAACAGACTTTATATAATTATTTGGTTAAAGTAAGTTTATTATTAAGAGTTTATTTAAAGTTTATGTAAAGTTATATTAAGTATTATATAAGGGGAAAGTTTATATAAAAGTTATTTAGTTTATGTAAAGTTTCTATAAGTGGTTTATAGTTATTTATGTGTGTGAGGTATTAGTAAAAGTTTATGATAGATAACGGTTTATAGTAACGGAAGTTTAATATAAAGTTTATGTAAAGCTTATGTAAAAGTTTATATAAAGTTTATGCTAAGTTTATGTCCATGCATCTGTACAAAAGAGTTTATATACAAGTTTATGTAAAGTTTATGTAAAGTGGTTTGGAGTGTAGAGTTTATGAGGATTGTTTTTATTTTATAATGGTGTGACATGAAGTATATATAATAATCTTAAATAGATACATTAACGCTCTATGTAAAGTTATAATGTAGTTAAGTTTGTGATGTAAGAAAGTTTATGTTAAGTTTGTGTAAGTTTATGTAATAGTATTTTGTAAAGTTTATGTTATTAGCTTTATTTGTATTAAGTTTATGTAGAAGTTTAGTATTAAGTTAAAAAAAGGATTGGTGGGGTAAAAACGATTTTTATTACATGTTAAAATATTTGGGTGTTTTATCAGAATATTGGTTTCATGTCTGAAGGATATTTAAGGACATAAAAAGCTTATATTAGAACATGTAAAGTTCTAAATAAAGTTTATTTTACAGTTCTAATGTAAGCTTTATGTTAGTTTTATTAAAGTCTTTATGTAGTAAGTGGTATTAAATATTTTATTGTAAGGGTGTGGACTATACACACCGTTTAGTGTAAAGATTTAGTATAAGTTGGCATATAAAGTTGTTACTGTTAAAAGTTTAATTGTAAAGTTTTATGTAAATGTAGTTAAACTTGGTGGTTACTATACTTGGAATTGGGGACGTTTATGGTGAGGAGGCGTATAATATATATTTGCCCTAAACTTTATGGAAAGTTTATGTGGAATGTTTTAGATAAAGTTTATGTAGAGTTTGTATAAAGTTTATGTAAAGTTTAATGTAAAGTTCTATATAGAAAGTTTATGTAACGTTTATGCTAATTCACGTTTCACTATAAAAAACGTTATATGTATAAAGTTTGTTATTTAGTTTAGTGTAAAAAAGTCTTATGTAAAGTTTTATGTAAGAGTTTATATAAAGTTTTTTATATATTAAGTTGTGAGTGTAAAAGTATCTATGTAAGGAAGGATGGCGTTTTTAGTGTAAAAATTTGGAAAAAAGTTTATGTTATATTTATGTAATTCTTATGTAAAGGTATTATATGTAAAGGTTTGTGTAAGTTTATAACAAGGTTTATAGACAAGTTTAATATATAAGTTTTATATTCTGTATTATGTTTCATGTATTACGTTTCTTTATATTAGAGTTAGAGAATGGAGTTTATATAAGTTATACTAAGGATAAGGTTTACTAAAGCCATATAAGCTATATATAAACCCTGCCAAAAAAGTTTTCCATGAAAGTTTTCAACAAAGTAATATCGTTTTAACATATAAAGTTTAACATAAAGTGGTTATGTAAAGTTTGTATAAGGTTTATGTAAAGTATTTATGTAAAGTTTTTGTAAAGATTTATATAACAGTTTAATGGTTTTAAAAGTTTAATATAAAGCACTTATATAACGTTTGTGTTTAACTTTACCTAAGTTATTATGTTTATTATACGGGAATATAGAGTAATGAAAAGGTTATAATGATAGGGATCTAAAAAAATTTTAAGTGAGTGGCATGTAAAGTTTATTTTGACTATTTGCTAAAGTTTATTTGTTTTTATAAATGTTTATTTAACGTATTTCGATTGTGAAAATTTGTCTTCTTATTATTTATCATAAGTTTATTTTACTGGGGATTTGTTTATGTGAAGATATTATATAAAAGTTTATTGTAAGTGTTTATGTTAAACTTTATGTAAAAGAATTTTTTTTTATAAAAATTAAGATCCTTAGAGGCAGTTTTTTATACATATGTTTTATATACTTAAGTTTTATTTTGAATACATCTTAATATCCAAACTTGTTTTTCATATATTGGCACTTAGAATTGATAGTTTATAATAAGTTCTTAAAGTATATTTGTTAATTTTAATATAAAGTTAATTTAAATGTTATATAATAAAAAGTTTATATATAGATTTTATATAATGTTTAATTGCGGTATAAATTATATATAATAAAAGTTATATATTAAATAATTTAATTTTTCTATAATTCTGGGTTTAAAGAAAGTTTATTTTATTCTTTAAAACAAAATGTATATAGGATTTAGTTTTATATTAAAATGTGTTAAATATAGGTAGTTTAGTAAAAGGTTTAATAAAGATTTTATCATAAAGTTTATATAAGTTTTAATATAAAGTTTAATGATAGGGATAGTTTATTTAAAGGATGTGTTATGTATAAGTTATAATAATGTAAGTAAGAAGTTTGAAACCTAAAGCTATAGCATCCTTAAGTTTAAAATTCGTAAAAAGTTTACTGTAAGAGTATTATATATGGGTAAACGGTTTTGTATTTAAAACGCTTTATGCTTAATTAGTTTTATTTAAAGTTTTATAGAACAGTCTTTATAAACTTTATATATTATAGTTATATTAAAGCGTTTATAGTAAAAGGACAAGATTCTAACTCACTCACATTTAAAGCTGTTACTGTAATGTTTATAGTACACACGTTTTAATGTTAGAAGTTTATTCGTACGTTTTTGTTTTAATATAAAGTTTAATGTACTAATTTTATAAATATCTACAATAAGTTTTAATATAAATATTGATTTGCTTCTCATGTAAAGTTTATCGTAAAGATATATAGGGTGTAGAGAGTGTTTTTATGAATAAAGTTAGGGTCTTATGTAGTTTATGTATAAGGTTATGTAAAGTTTTATTATATTAAGTTTATATAGTTAACTGTTTACATATATAGTAAAATGTTTATCGTAAGTTTTAATGTAAAGTTTTATGTAAAGTTTAAATATATTCAAGTTTTTATGTAATTGGTTTATATAAAGTTTAGCTAAAGTTTATATAAAGTTTATATAAGTTTATATAAAGTTTTATGTAAATATTTTATATAAAGTTTAAATGTAAAGTTTATGTAAAACTCGTAAAAAGTTTATTAAGTTAAGTTTATTAATTGCATTATTATTATAAAGTATTATTATTATGTAAAGTTTATATAATAAAATTTCATAATAAAAGTTGTTATATAAACTTTTATTATTATTAAGTATTATATAAAAGTTTAAAATAAAGTTTTATTTCGTTATTTAAGTTTAAAGATTATTTCTTAAGTTATTTCCAATATGTTTGCTCTAGTTTATATATTTAAGTTTTTATGTATGTTTATTAAATACGGGGTAAAGTAGTTATTAATTTATGATAAGGTGTTAACTAGTAATGTATGTTAATGTTTATCACAGAGTTTTTTATATTAGAGTAAGGGCCCCAATTAGTTATAATTTTTACGAAAAATCAAATGCTTTTAAATTAAGTTTATATTGTGTTTTTGAGATCAGAACATATTTAAATGTAACCTAGCTTGTTTTACGTAAATTGGTAAAAGAATATATTAATTATTTCCTAAGTTATATAAGTCAAAGTTTAATGTAAAATTGTTTATTAATGTAGGCAAAGTTTTATGTAAAGTTTATATAAAGTATATATATAAACTAGGTTTTTTGTATTGGGACGGTTTTAAATTGTCGATTATTCTTGCCACACCCAGTTAGAGATCTTCGGTGTTCCAATTTTTTGTTAAATTTATTTTATAGTAAAATATCTATGATAAGACTTTAAGTTTAAGTTATATTAAACGTTTTTAGTAAATAAGTTTAAGGTGATAAGTTAAAATCAGCTAGTGGTGACAATTTATATGGTAGTTTATATACAAGCTTTATATAGTTTATATCAACATTTGCTGTTTAAAATAAAGTTTTTATAATAATAAGTTATTAATATTATATTATTAGATATAAATAAAGTTGTATATAAGGCTTTACGCATTAAATTAAAGTATAATATGTTTTAATAAGTTTATATTAAAGTTTGCATATGGAATAAGTTGTCACAATAACAATGTAACTAAGCTTATACATTATAATAACTTATAAGCTTAAGTTTATAATAGGTTATAAGTTTAAGTTGTAAATGCTTAAAATTAAGTATTAGTAATTATGTAAATTGTTCAATATTGATTCTAGTTCTTTCCTTACGAAAAAGGGTATTATTTTAAATACCGTAAAATGATAATTATATAAAACCTATAGTAAAATATTTTGAAGTATATATAAAAAATGTTTTTAGCAGTAATAAGTATATTTATATATATTAGTTTATATAAAATAAGTTTATTGGTCTACACCGATAGGAGTTTAATAATAGATTTTAATAGGGGTTTAATGTTGAATAAATACTTTAAATTTAAATTAATTACCTACAGTGCATATACCGTGTGTAAAGTTTTATAGTTATTTAAAGTTTTATTAATATAAAAGTTAATATATAATAAGTTTATTTATATTAAATTCTATCAAGTTTAATGTAAAGTTTATGTAATAAGTTATAATAAAGTTTATGTAAAGTTTTTATGTAAATTTTATATAAAGTACAAGGAGGGAGTAATAAAACCGATATGTAAAGTTTATGTATGTATAAAGTTAATGTAAATTTAAGTTTCCTTTATAACAACATTGTCTCGGGAAGTTTACCTCGAAATGATTATATCTTTGCTTTAATTACTATAATTCAAGATTTTTATGGGCGCATATTTAGTTATTTATCATCTTTCAATTTATTAAATGTAATGGTTCGTATAATGTAAATAGTTTATTCGCTAAAATTGTTTATGGTAAACAAAGTTCTGAGTAGTAAAGCTCTTAATGTAAAATATTTTATTGTTCAGCTTTACTCGCTAGGAAAATAGTATATTTGGGTAAGGGTAGTATGGATTATTTTAATAATAAAGTTAAAATAAAACTAAAAGGGATTATTTTAGGTGAGGGAACGCTATATACTCGTAACTATGTGGTGGTGTAAAAGTTTTGTGTTATGTTATTAGTGGGTATTAGTATTACTGTAATATGATTTTATTATAAACGGTTTAGTGGAGGTGGAAACAAAAAAGTTTTAAATTGTAGAAAAAGCCGGTGGTACATATAATTACTCGTGTGTGAGTGACAAATTAATTCGGATTATAATGAGTTTATATATTCCGGAACTTTATTACTCAAGAAAATATATCTTATTTTGGAACATTTAAACTATTATATAACTAAGTCTTAATAAAAAAGTCTTAATATTGTACAAAAAGTTACAAATAACTACAAAATTTAATTAAGTCTTAGATTTGTAAAAGTTTATATATAAAAGTTTTTATTGTAAATAAGTCATTTAATATATAAGTTTAAATGTATAACGTTTTCTTATGTTAAATTAGTATAGAAGTATGATAAAAGTTTATATATTTAATGTTTTTTGTATTAAGTTCTAAGGTCCTAGTTTATTTCGAAAAGAGTTTATAAATACGGGAAAAGTTTTATATATTTAAGTTTATATATAAAGGTTCAAACTGTTCTTAATTGAGAAATTTAATTTGATATAAAAAGTTTTTGATAAGATTTTCGTACTCTAGCGTTTTCCTTGAACTTCTTCTCAGGTTTTATAAATAGTGTTTCAATTAGATGTATAAAATCATCCATTGAATATCCCATTTGCTTACAATATAGTTTGGGGAGACTCGTCATTAAATGAAGCAATTCATGGATATCAATTTTATCCACACACAAATATACACAAATTAACGAAGAATTTCCACGTAGGAAATTTTAATACACGTGATAAAAGTTTAAACTGATTTTCGTTAAACTTGATGAAACCAATTATTTTGATGGAGGATTCGAGATGTGCGCAAATCAGAATATTCGTTCAAATTTATAACGACTAATTCTTAAAAGAATTCGAATATTGGCAAATATAAGTTTTATTTATCCCTATACTGCCAGAATTTAAGATTATTTAGTTAGTATATTTCCAGGAAAGGCCTTAGGGTCTTTCATTATAACGAATATATTGTTTGTGGGGTGCACACGCTTGCAAGAGTTGATCTTTGTTTTTATATGTAAAGTGATATAGTATGTTTATGTATGTAGTTTGAGTGATAGAAGAAAGTTTTAGTATAAAGTTTAGCGGGAGTAGCTTGAGGAAGTTCTTTATGTAATCAAGTTTAATGTAAAGTTGTCATCGCATATATTTTGGTATATCAAGTACAGGGTACAGGGGAGATGTTTATATAAAGTTTTATTGGTTAAAGTTTCACTCTGAT
>JABUQX010089123.1:25000-30000 GCA_015478945.1 Trachelipus rathkii | reverse complement strand
GGTATGTGGGTTTGCATTGTACATTATATTTCCTCATCTTTCAATGTTTATGATATGTTAACATAATTCGATTGCTAAAATCACCTTTGTTGTGGTAAGCATATATTCGTAGGACCCGTATATAAATAACTTATTTTATGTTATGTTTATCCTAGATGCATACTCGAAACATACAGGATCCAACTAGAATCAATAGTCATGTCGGATGTTGGTAGGGGTACTGCAGGATGGATGGTTTGATTTACGTATTTACTGATCTACTGCTAAAAAACAGTAAACTATTACACTTTGATATGATATTTTATTCAAAGAAGAACTATTTTTGTATATCAGTTAAATTAAAAAATTATTTTTTATGTTCATTTTGGTTTAAAACTTTGTTATTTTTGCCATGAATCGTTGAGAAAGCAAAATGATAAATAGAAAATTTTGTTAAATTTATGAATTGATTGTAAAAAATTGCATACTTACAGTATATTCTTTTGCTTATGACGATTACGAGAGGGTTATACTAAAATTTTATTAAATATTACGATCTAATGGTAAATAACATTATAAGTAGAGATAATGCTTGAAAAGAGAATAGGTTACGTTGAACGAAGGTGTTAGGTTACTTTACTGTTGTTAAGGCAAAGTTTGTTTAATGTTACGTATTATCGTTACGTTATGGTGTTGTTAGGTTGTCGTTTATCATTATTCTTTAGTTCAGGTCCATTTATGTAAGCTTTATTAATGTAAAAACTGTTACGTTAGCATATATCGATAGTTAGAATAAAAAACTTATTTTGTGTTATTTTAGCCGAAATGATACTCGAACAATGAACTATAATCAATTAGCAGTCACGTAGATCGACAAGTCAGGGTGGAGGGTGGGGAGGGGTTATGATTTGATGTTACGGATTACTGATTTATACTGCTTAACAATCAGTAAACTTTACAATTACTAATGATAATTTTTATTTCAATAATTGTTATTTTTAGTTATTTTTGGAAAAACTTTGTTATGTTATATCAGTTATTACGTAGGTCTGTATGATAATACGACAAGGTTATAATAAATTTTTTGTTAAATATTACTTGCAATGTAAAATTAACGTTAATATGTTGATGTGCTTGGAAAAAAGTTGAATAGGTTACGTTTTGTATGCAATCTTAGTTACTTTAAGTATGGAACTTGTTAATGTTAACTGTTTATTAGTTGGTAAGGTGTTTTAAGTTTGTCGTTGTACCATATCTCTTAGTTTCATATGATCTACTTTAGCTTTAACTAATGTGAAAACATTTATAGTTAGCATATATCCTGTTAGTATATAAAGAACCATTTTGTGTATTATCCGAAATGAATACCTCGAATTGCGACGTAACAACTCAATAGTGTTAGGAAAATAATCATGATATGTTTAGCAGAATATGCTTGAAAAAGTGAAATAGGTTACATTTGTACGCTGTGCTAGGTACTTACTGCTTTTAAGTATGAATCTTTGTTTAATGTAGTTTGAATTTAGCGTAATGTTGTCTAGGTTTTGTCATTGTACATTATATTCTTAGGTCTGAATGCTAGTTAGCTTTAATTAAGTGAAAAACAATGTTTACGTTTACGCATATTATCGTTTGGTTAGTAATACTAAAGATACTTATTTCTGGACTACGTTATTGTCGTTGTTGTTCTTGTTGTTGTTGTTGTTGTTGTTGTGTTGTGTTGTTGTTGTTTGTTGTTGTTGTTGTGGTTGTTGTTGCTTACGAGAATAATACTCTTTGAACTGATAGTTCCGTCGTAACTCGTATTCTTGTTTACCGTCTTCGATGGTAAAAAAAGACATCTCATTACCTTAAGGATGTTTATACTCTCTAATTTCTTCAGTAGGTATATTCTTCCCCGGCGATACGATACATCTCCTTCCGCTCTCTAACGCTCGTGTTGATATCTCACGAGTTGTTTCGTTATTTTTCAAACGAGTGGTCATTTATATTAATCGGTAAACCGAATGGTCGGTCGCTACAATTGAACTGTATTCCCAGCCAGATGATAAATAATACGACCCTAATTCAAGTTGTGTTGATAGAATTCATCAAGATCAACCGACATCGCACAGCATGGTAGAGCTAAGTTGTGAAAAACGAAAGACGAGCTTAGTGAAATATCTAACTGGGAAGACAGCGTACGTGGTTCTAATAGAACATAACCTTGTGTTTCGTCTTGTGAGATATTAAAACCCTTGTTATCCGTCACCTGGAAACCCATCGATTTGTGTGACCTTTCATCGCCGTACGTGCCACTAGGTTTCACAGTTCGAACATCTGAAAAATTACAGCATTGATTAAAATAAAAAACGAATTACATCGCACCTTAACGATGTTGCACTTGAAGACTTAATACATATAGCACATGGTTAATCCTATGAATATTTAGCAATCCGAAAACATGTGGTTCCGTATAAATGCATATAACAGAGTGCGTTAATAACTATCAGCTTGGAAGTCTACTTCTCTCTTGTATGAGAGAAAGAGTGCTGCTGAATCAACATACGCCGAAAAATGGTTAAGTGTTGCTGAAGGCATTTTATACTTACATTCTTTCAAAGGTTTTAATCTTTAGAGAGATATATAAAACGTACCCCAAGTTATATTGAATCCTATGTTCTCTGAATAGGAAACTGAATAATATATTTAAAAAAATAAGTTTTTATGGATGAATTATATGTTTTTATTGTATTAATAACGCTCTTTCAAAATAAAATATATTCATAAAAAAAAACAATGAAAATCTCTTACTTCCCTCGTATGTTCGCTTATTGAATAAGTTGTTAATGATTGTTTTAAATATTTTGTGTGTTAATATGTTATGTTCATAGTTCTTTAACTGAGTTAAAACTTACTTGTTTCCTTACCCGTAGGTATTAATATGGTTTAGGTAAGGTAGATAAATTTTTGGTAAAATATACAGTTAATGTAAAATTAAATATTTGTCCATTGGGATATGTTGACTAAAGTGGGAATGGATATTGTTTGTAGCCTTGTTAGTTAACTTTAACTGTTGATAATTTGGTCTTGTAGGTTAGCATTTATTCTTGCTAAGAATTTCAGGTTGTCGTGTATATATATTCTTATTCTGATAATGCTATTTGGCTTTAATTAATTGTGAAAAACTTTGTTACGTTAGCAATAATTCGGTAGTCTGTATAATAATACATACACAATTGATGGTAAATTTTCGTTAAATATTGGCATGTTAATATAAATTAATCATTGTTTATGTTAGAAATATACTTGACAAAAGTGTGAATAGTTACGTTTTGTAATGCTATGTTAGTTACTTTATAACTGTTGTTAAGTGTGGAACTTTGTAACGTTAGAGTATATTCAATGTTTAAGGTGGTCAGGTTGTACGTTGTGCATTATATCCATAGTTCAGATTATATAAGTAAGCTTTATCAATTAAAACTTTGTATGTAGCATATATTCTTTGATCATTGTATAAAGAATTTTTTTATGTTTATGTTTTATTCCAAAAGACTACTCCGAATGTGACTTGAATAAAAAATCAATAGATCCAATAGTCATAGATCAATAGATCAATAATCAATAAAATCACGGATGGTAGGAGGATGATTGGATGGTTGCTGGGTCTCCGAAATAATGATTTAGCTTATTTAAGAGATGAAAATATTAGTAAATAAATAAAGTAAAATATTAATAGATCAATAGATCACGGAAGCTGTGGAGGGCAATTTGATTACTGATTTACTTCGATTACTGCTTAGGTATGTAAAACATGACAATTTAGTAAAAAAATTTGACCTGAATCAATAGATCAATAGATCAATAAATCAATAGATCAATAGATCAATAGATCAATAGATCATAGAAGGGCTGAGGAGAAGAATGGGGAGGGTACTGATTACTGATTTACTTTGCTAGGGTATGTAAAACGTAAATTGTAAGTTAGTAAACATAAAAAGTGTAATATTTAATTTTATGTAATTTATTTAGTTAATTATTTATTATTATTTATTTTTTATTTATTTTTTCTTGAAGGTTCTGAAACCATTATTTTAGAAATCTACAGACCCAATAAACTATATAAAGAGGCATTATATTGTTGTTATATAGCAATGTTTATAACTAGGCACCGCACCGCTCCAACACCGGAACCGTGCGAAACTCCTCTGAACTCCTCTCCACCCTTCCTCATTCTTCTTCCTTCCTCATTCTTCTCCTTTCTTCTTCTTCTTTCTTTCCTCCTCCTTTCTTTCTTCTTCCTCTGTTTTGCATTCCATGCATTTCTTCTTCTATTTTCAACTGGGGACCCCCATCCTGGGGGGGGGGGTCCCTGGACTCCGAAACCGAATCCAACTTCTTCTCCGTCTCCGACTCCAAATCCTATACTCCGTCTCCGACTCCAAATCCTCTACTCCGTCTCCAAGTTTCAGTCTTCTACGACCATTTTATTTTTTAGAGAGGGGCAGCGTCCCCCTTACGAGGGACGCACAGGAACGTAATCTCGTCTCGACGAGATTACGTCATCACTCTCGAACCTAACTCTTTAAGCCCGATACGTTAAGCCTAACATGGGTTTCCGGAACGAATTTGACCTTGGCGCTAAGGAGGCAACACCCCCTTAGGGGTGACCTACGGTCACCAAAACTCGCCTGTGATCAGTTTAACACCTACATAGATTATATTCCATGTTTGAAAGCGATACCTCTAATACTTTTTGAGAAATCGGCTATCTACGAACTCCTTCCCATACTACTCATGGGAATAAAAAAATCGATACATAAAAGGGGGCAAGCTTGACTACAAACTTGGTGTAGTACCAACTAACGGGATAAAGGGAGAAGTAATAGTACCAACTAGTAACTACTAAACTGTCTGGTCACCAAACCGGAGCAGGTGGACACAGTAGCCGTTAGGCTAAGCGGCAGTATACCCAACTACCTCAGATGAACAATCCTTCAGTCAACTAAAGAACTGGTTAGTAATAGTCAACCAAACTATTA
>JABUQX010089123.1:0-22500 GCA_015478945.1 Trachelipus rathkii | reverse complement strand
AAGAAGTTGATATATACCAAATAGCATAGTAGATAAATCAACCGTAAAATAAAAAAATAACTGCAAAAGTACACGCTGGGCGAAAAGTACACGAATCAAAAAGGAAAACACAATACAAACCCGCCTCCCTCACTTAGGTAATAAAATAAAATAACATGTTTGATTTAAATTGAAATAGTAAAAATGGATAAAAAAAAAGAGACGTAATGTTACAGGAAAGGGAATGATGATATATTTGAAGAAGCTAATATAATACATAATGTAATATAAAAATGTAGATTAGTTAGCCACAATAGCATTAAAGAGCGAAAAAACTCAAAAAGACACCATAAACAATTAATACCGTGCACTTAAAAATTCACCAAAATGAAGCAATGACAAATTGCATGAAAATACACTTTAATATAAACTCTTTACAAACAAGGTAAAGGCAAAATTAAATATTAATAGTATAAAAATCAGACTTATTAAAGGGGTGCAAAAGATAGATAACGTGTGAAATAGATAAAAAGCTAAATTGAATAAAAGAATAATATATTTAAGGAAAACAGATTTTATTCAAGAATAATATTAAAAAATAAAATAAAGAGGAAATGTAGTGCAAAAAAAAATATAACGGCAATGTAAACCGAAAAACAGGAAAAATCACTAGCATCAGATTGCCCATATTGCCCCAGACTGCAAATCCACCCCTCACTTTAAAAATATAAAACGCAATAAAAATAAATACAAAGATAACACATATTTTAATTGATAGCTAATCCTCTGGACAGGCCCGGGTAATATTTTAATACATAAAAAAAATACAAAAATAACTCAAATAAATAGGAAAAAATCGATAAACTGTCAGCAACTAAGCAGAGAGAGTAGAAATATCTATAAAAGAAAAATAATAGCACAATAATCAAGAAAAAGGTCTGATTAAATAAGAAATAATATACATAATAGAATAATATGAAGAACATACTCAGGATATAATAAGACATATGGCAAGTAACAAGGAGAAATGGTACAATAATCTAAGCAATCTCTTTTTTAAAAATACATACATAAAATAAACACAAATATGAATATAATAGATAAAAACTTTGTATTAAAAATCTAAGATAACAAAAAAAAACAAAAAACTAAAAGATAAAAAAAAACAAATATATAAACAAAAAGATATAAATATTATAGTAAACTAAAATTAACTTAATATCTTATATTCACAGATGTTAACAATTAATATTAAAATAACAATCACTAATAAATACACATATAAATATAAAACACATATAATCTCAATAGAAATAAAAACAATAAATACCAATAAAATTAAAAAAAAAAGTGTAAATATATAATCGATAAAATAAAGTTCTTACATGAAATAAAGTAAATAAAAAGTTATAATAATAAATATAAAAATAATGAAATAAACATAAATCTATACAAAAATAATAACAGAAAAAGTAAAAGGAAAATATAAAAAAGATTAAAAAAACACAAAATAAAACGACAAAAATGACTTCTAATAAAGCACGTCATCAAACACAGAATTGTAATCTATAAAAAACCTAAAAACTCAATAAAAACACAAATAATACAAATAAAGATATAAAATAACATCAAAACAAAATGTTTAATTGAAATATATGATACAATAATAATCATTCACAAATATAGAAATTGACATTTAAAAAACATATTACCAATCAAAAATATATTGAGAATAAATAAACAACAAAATATAAAAGCATAAAATAACCAAATGTTACGACACTTACAAAGATAAACTTGAATTAAGTAATCTTACCACGAAATAACAAGAACAGAGGGTAGAGCAAAGCTTTATAAAGGACCATATTTTTATCTTCAATTGATTCCTTATATAATAACAAAGTATAAAAAAATAATTAAATACGTATATGTGTAGTGTAAATAATAATAAAAGTAAAAAAAAATCGTAGAAAAAGTAAAATAAAACAAACACATAAAAGGATAATGGATAAAGAAAAGAATATACTCAATAAAATAAAACGCAAATAGATAAAACACCTATAAAGAATATATATATATATAATAAAACTCACTACTAATAAGCACTTGTTGAACACATTCGAAAGTTAAAGCTCTGTAAATTTGATTACTTAGAATAAGATTAGCACGAAAGTTAAAAAAAAAAAAAAACTACAATAGATCAAAATGTAAAAAACAAAAAAATCCTCATTAAAGTAAAAATATAAAAACCTTATTATAAAAAATAAATGTAAACGTAAAAAAAAAAATGTAATAATAAAAATAACCCAATAATAATCACAATAAGTAATAAAAAACCCCTAAAACTAACATAAAAATAACCCACCTACTCAAAGACCAAATAACGTAGAGAGAAGGACAATCAGAAATAAAGAACAAATATTTCCATAAACACTGACTATCAAACAAATAAAATACAAATAAACAATATGACAATAAGCAAACTAAAAAAGCAATAAGCAAACAACTAAGTAAAAAAAAAAAACAAAATAAGCAATAAGCAAATCTCATAAGCAAAAAAAAAGAAAAAGCAACTAAAATGTGATTCTGAAGAAAATGAGAAGAAAAAATAGTAAAACACCAAACAAAAACAACCCCGATTTGTAAGACTAATTACAAGTGAGCGCCAACTAGAAATTGTATGTTTCGCTGACATTATCGGAGGTATGACCAACAAAGAGATGAAAACATAACAAATGAATGATATCTGCGCACAAAAAAAAAAAAAGACAAATAAAAAAACATCATTCAATAAAAAAAGTAAACAAAAAAAAAAAGATATTTCAGGAATGAAAGTTAAATTAGAAAAAAAAAAATCAAATTTATAAAAAAAAATTATCTTTCTTACTATAAAGTAAAAGGATTCAGGGCCGGAACGGCATAAAAAAAATACCGGATCCACAGTCAAGCCCATAAGCCGTAATAATCGTAATAAACGATTAGACAAGATACTAAATTTAGCTAACAAAGATCTCAATGAAAAAAAAGAAAAAAATTGCCGCACTTTGGTGAAGCAAGAGCATTTACCGAAGAAATTCACTTGAATAAATAAAACGGACTATTAAGCTAAAAAAAGGCATTTAAACAATTTCAAAACATATTTACATAACTAAATAAATTCAATAAGAAATAAACAATTTAAATAATGCATAGATAAAACAAACCTTTAAAAACCTAACATAATATACAAATATAAAATATATCAAACGAACTCCAACATGTACAAAAATCAATACCATGAATATGTTACTTTGGGGAAAATCCCAAAAACAAAACCATAATAAAGAACAATAAGTAAAAAAATAAAAAACCAATAGCAAAAATAAAAAAAAAATCTAAATAATAAATAAAAATAGAAGAATAAAGTACAAAACAAAAAATAGAAAATAAACAATAAATAAAAGCTCAATAGTAAAAACGCAAAAAACACTACGTAATAAAACAAAACTCAACACCCAAAAAACACATACAAACGAAAGACCCTCAAAAACTCAATTCAAATAAATAGACCAAATAATCCATAAATTATAATACCGAAAAATACTTCCAGACTAACAAGGAAACTCAAGAGTCTAGACGACAAGTAAAGACCATTCGGCACAATAAGAAAATAAGTAAAGAAATAATTCAAATTAAAACACAAAACAAAACCCTAAATAAGACACCTAAAAAATAAGAAAAATCTTTTCTGCAACCATAATTAATAACCACAATACAATCGAAAAACTCGATAAACCAATTAAATCACAAGAAGCAAAAAATAGAATAATACAATCATATAAACTATAATAAGAGAATATTAAGAAAGTCTAAAAAGTAAGAAAGATAAAAAGCACAAAAGAAATTAATAGGAAGGAAAAAACAAACTTAATTCCGCAAAATAATAATGTCAATCTAGTCACTCATAGAAGGGAGGATAGAGAGGGGAGGATAGTTATCTAATATCCCAACACAACCAAAAATCCTACCGTAAAAAACCAATAATAAATACTCACAAAAACTAAATAGAAGGATGAAAAAAAGGACACGCAAAGTGACAAAGAAAGAAAAAGAGAAAAAGAGAGGTAAATACAAAAAAAAGACAAAAACACACACACAAAAAGAACATAAAACCGAAAGTTCTAAAATCGAGAAAAACAGCAAAAAAGAGAAAAGAAAGAAAGACTCAAACAAAAAATGGAAAGAAGAAAAAAAAGCGAAAGAAGAAGAAAAAGTAAAAAAGAAAACACCCCAAACAAGAAAAAAATACAAAACACAAATAAACAAAAAACTCCAAAAAACCGAACCGAGAAACGAACAGGAGCACCACCGCGAAACAGGCCAAATGAAACATAGAAGCCAACAGAAAACCCCAAAATAAAACCGAAGAAATAACCAAAAAACAGAAAAAAGGAAATAGACCACGAAACCCCAAAGAGGAGAGAAACGAGAAGTGCAGAAAAAAAAACCCCGCCCGAGAGAAGGCGATATTAAGTTAAAAAAATCCAAGCCACAATAATGAAAAAGGCAAGAAACCACGTAAAATAGACACCCAAGAAAAAGCCGACAAACAACCACCCCAGTAAACATAATAAACCGAAGATGCACAAGAAAACCCAAAAACACGAATAGAATGGCGACGCAGAAAAAAAACCGCAAAAGATTGAGATCTTCCACTCCATTACAAGCCTTCACTATAGCAACAACTGATAAAAAGGCAAGTTATTCCAACCTCCAAAAACAATAGAAGAGCAGATTGAGAGAAGAAAAATGAAGTTTGCTCGAAGCTGAAGAAAAAATAAAGATTTCCGAATAGTTAGAAATTCGTTGAAAGAGGAGAGATGAAGGACTAAGGACCAAAAAGAAAAACCCTAAGGAACACAAAACAAAAAAACACCGTGTCTTATAAAGACTATAAGCTAGAAGACACACGAGTGACATATAAAATAAAAAATAGAAGCTATTAATAAAAATCGCGTAAAAAAATTAACCACCAAAATAAAGAAGAAGAAAGTTAAAAACCTACAAAGGAATACATCAATAAAAAGTATATTAACTTAATTAAGATTAATAACGTAAAAAATTAAAATTGAAAAAAAAATAAGACTAGTTAAAAAATGCTCTAATAAACTCTAAAAAGAAAAATATTCAACCAACAAATGAAAAATTAATTATAATTTAAAGTACAAAAAATAAAAATAGATTAAGACATAAAAAAATGCTAAGAAAGAGATTAAATCTTCAAAAAAAAAAATTGAAATAAAGCAATGCGTATGACCAACCCAGAAATTACTCCTAGGCAAGAAACCTCACATGGAAGTCTGAAGGATACGGTTGATAGCTGAAAAATACTACTCATACACAACAGATAATTAACAAAGTAAATAAGAAAAAACAAAATAAATTATACTAAAGACATAAGATATGGATGGACAACATGGTAGGCGGAATGTATCCTCTGTCCATAGTAAAAAATAAGAAACAACCCATGAATAAGAATGAAAGAACGTATAAATATAATCAACACCATAACATGACGATGTAAAAAAAAAGAATCAAACACACATAAACACAAAGAACCCAACCAAAACACATACAAAAACATACGATATAAGATAAGAATACGCCTAGTATAAAAATCATATCCAAAATAATTTTAAAGTATGAGATATAAGGTGAACGAAAGAAACAACCAAATATGAAAGAATAGCACGAAAAGACCAAAGGGAACGGTTATAATACAATAATATCAGGACGACCCAACAAATACAAGATCAGAAAGAAACTCGACAACAAAAATAAGTGAAAGATTGAAATAGCATGAAACATCATGAACCAAACAATGGGATTATAACTCATAGAGAATAAACCAAAGGATTAGAAAGTTAACTCCCGATAAGGACCAAAAACTCCCACCGACCAGGGAGACATGAGAAACAAATAAGTCACGGAGGGGGAGGTAACACTCCTAAGATAGTAGTATGGGAGAGCAGGGGAAGGAATACTGGGGTAGCCTATTAGGGAAAGACCCTCTCCAAATAAAAAAAAAAGGAGACAACAATGAAAGGTATATCTATTCAGAAAGCAAGAAAGTTAGAGAATATAGTATATTACAAAACAGAGAAAATGCATGAAAAAATGGATAATCATGATACCGACCCTCAACGGAAGAGCAACTGACCACTGAAAAACCCCAACGTGAACACCACAGAAGCTACAACACCAGGTATGAAAATCAAAGTCCGAGATCTAGCTGGATCATACGACAGGTCAGAACTAGCAGAAATAAATCAGATTAACAAAGAGCTAATGAAAACACAATCAAAAGATCATTAAGATAAAACAAGAAAATAAGAGAATAAAGGAATAAAAAAAACGAGATACTAGAAAAGAAAATAAGAGAAGTTACGAATTGAAAACACTGAAAAAAACACCAATCCATGAATTAAAGAAACGTATTTGTTAATTACACATCCATCCTCGCATTATACAATCCCGAATTAAAACAATGCTTAGACTCAAAAAAGCGTCTAATATAATACCACTTTAAAAATAAAAAAAAAAACAAACAACAAAAACCAAAAATCAAGGTAATGAAAATAATAAAAAAAACACCACAGATACCAAATCAATAAATAAAAAACAACACACCACGGAGGTTGAGAGCCAATATAAAAAACAAAAACAAAAAAAAAAATATATACATAAGATAAAAGGTAAATAAAAAGTAAAAATAAGGTAAATAAAGGAAAGCAAAGAAAAATGCTCCAAACTATATGAATATGATATAAAGAAGCAAAATATGAAATTAAAAAATAAATAAACCATATAAATACTATTTTAACAAACAGCAAAATATAAAACAATTACTATAGAGAAAACAATTGAAGTGGACATTGAATAATAATGCTATAAAATATATTATATAAAATGTAATAAATAAAAAAAATACATAAAGTATAAAAATAAAAAAGACGTAAATTAATAGGTCATTATTCTTATTAAAAAGAGCCCAATAAAAGAAAAAAAAAGAAATACTAATACATAAAACTGGCAACCTAAAGAAGAAAAAAACATAAAAAAAAACTGAAATTTAGTTACTAGAAAAGAATAAAAATACAAAACCAAAAAAACTTTAGAATTTAAAAATCATACAAAATCAATGACAAGAAAACAAAAGAAATATGAAATAAAAAGAATGAAACTACGAAAGGCGATCTAAAAAGAATCATACCCTAACCCCCCATTATAAATAACCTACAGAAACAAAAAGTAAAGGAATAATATAATCACAATAAGCTAACAATAATAAACAAAATATAAGAAACAATGGGCAAAGCCATGTTAAAAACGAATAAATTATTTATTGACAATCGAAAAAATAAACATTCTTCACACTTGATGAGTAGTGCCACATAGAAAAATAAATGATAACAATGATTTGTTAATACATATTAGTTATAAATAAGTTCTTGTTCTAGATGAGAAACGAAAAGACGCATACACAAACAAAAGGGACAAAACCAACTAAATTTGCCGCATCCCCAAAATCACAACAAGTGCAAGGTCAAAAAAAAAGCCCTGCCCGCTCACCAAGGCATAAACCACGCCAGAAGAACTCAAAGGCAAAGTGAACACACTAAACCAGACACGGGAAAAACACCACACACGTGAAATACTACACTCACAATTGATAAAAAACAATAGACCAAATAGTGAATTAGTGACCACATACCTCAGAAAGAACAAATAATATAGGCACTGAGTAGTGAAGAGCGATATAAGATGGCCAGGTTTTGAGTTTCGCCGAAAAGGAAACAAAAAATCATTAGAAACCCGGCAATATTTTCGCGATTATATAATTATACTAACACATTGGAACAGAAACCAGCAAACACAAAAACAAAACACGAGAGAAATAAAACCCAAATAGAGGAGTGAATACGAGAAGATCCTCAAATACACTTCCGAGACCGGAAGAGAAAGCACAAATGTCGAGAGACAGCAAAACACGACCAAAAATGTCGCAAGACAGGGGAAGCGCCCGATAAGAGTAGATAATTCTCATTAATATCAAGTCGAACATATTACAAAAAATTGTTTTTTTCTAAGCAAGAGATAATCAGAGGACCTCCTCCTCGACGAAATAAAATATTAAAGAACAGAAGAAGAAAAGAGTAGTCTACACGAAATTGAATGCAGAGGATAAATACTGATAAAACGAAAACCAATTAAAGACACAACGGCAATCACTCCAAAGTAGATTCGCCCAAAATAACTCGACAGCGCAAACAACAATAATAAAAAATCGGAGCCAAGAAAAATAATCGAGATTAAAACATAAATTTACGAAAAGACGAAGAGCTATATCGATACTCAAGTTTTCTAAAACGCACAACGAAACTCATCACCACTCTAAAAGAAACAACAGAAGGAGCAACTAGAACTAAATAACAAACATCCATCATGTACAAAATATCTAACACAACTCAGATCAATACACTAAAAAACCTAAATATTTACCTACTACGATATAATACATACACCCGTAGACAAAAACACAATGCAAAGCAAATCACTGGAAAATATACCATAAACTCTATACATATACATAAAGACCAAAAGAGCAGAATGTCTCAACAAATACCAACAAAAACGTGACCTTACGTGTTAAGTGAGTGGCCGAAATAAGAAAAATAGAACAATAGAAAAAATGCCCTGAAAAGTTAAAGAATAATAACAATATCTACTGCAAAAATACCCACACATCATAAAAATATAATTACGAAAAACATAATAAAATGCTAGAACCATACTAAAAAACCCAAAATAAAACCACCAAAAAACAAATAAGAATTTCACGAAAAAATTGAGTGAGCACCAAAAATGTGGTGCAACAACTGACTCAAATTCGAATTCGAAAAACTTGAGAACGGAGCTACAAACGCTCTAATAATAATAATATAAATAAAATGGGCGATCATATAAAATATTGAGTGCAAACTAAAGAAATTACCACGCACAAAACCAATAGAATATCAATCGAAAAATAAAAAGATAAAAAGCCTTTCCAATAATAAAAGGTTAAGCAAAAAATGATAAATGGAAATTTTAAATAATAATAAATGAAAGAATCTGTCATAAAGGAAAATGAAAAAAAAAAAAAATTTTATTTTTAATGTTGAATATTTTGTGTTTTTTATATCTACAAATCTATGCGTACAAAAAAGAGAAAGAATAAAACAAGAAATGGACTAAGAATTAAATGTCACTGGAATAAATCGAGCATACAAAAGCGTAATTAAAGAGAATAAAAAATATGAAGTTGCAAAAAAAAAGGAAAGAAATTATAAATATATTAAATTATATTACACTAGAAAAAGTAATACCCCGAAGAAGGTAAATCACGCAAAAGAAATCGCAAAGAGTCGGCAACCGGAGTCCTCCCATACAGCCTCTGGCCGGAGGAAACACGGACAAGGTATAGGAGCTATATAATCCCCACTGCCGAGGAAGCACCCAGCCGAGTCTCCAGAACACCCCCCGCCTCTTTAGCGTTAATAAAAAGTCCCACCCTTGCGGTGTAACAGCGCAAGAAGGACCAGTGAAACTGTTCATCACCACCTCACAATCCCCCACCCCCGGAAAAACCCCCAAAAGGTTATAAGAGAACCCACAAAAACAGAATCCGCCCCTTCCCAAATAGTGCGAAAAACCCAAACCAGTCGGCTCGAACCCCATGAAAAAAGAATTGAAATATACGCTTGAAAATAATACCAATAAAGTAATAGTAAATAAATATGAGTTTTCTGCCTAATGCTAAACTAAATAAAGAATCAGTTATTAGAGAAAAAGCATATAAACAAAAAACAAATTAAAAGAAAAAACGAAGTAAAAAATTATATCTAAATAGTTAACCCAAACACTTAACCATAAAACCAAAACAAATCCTTAACGATAACAGACACCTAAATATACATCACAGATAAATAAATGTTAGTCAGTTTCTCTCTAAAACAAGATAAAATCAACTGATACCATATACTTAGTTTTGCGACGTATAATACAATTGGACCCGGAAAACAGTAATCGCTTCTTGTAAATTTTACCAACACGGAACAAATAAAATTAGTAATAGATAAAATATAATAATATATAACTAACGTTAATAATGAATAAAAATTAAAAGGATAAATAAGGATAAATAAAAAATATACTATAAAAAAATATAAGGATAATTACAAAGGAAAAAAAAAAAAGATGTTGATAAGATAGGTAGAAAAAATATAACTAAAAGTAAAAATCTATTAAATAAAACTGCACAATATAGTAAACATACTCAACCATAAAAAAACTCACATATACAGCAAATAGACAATAAAAAACCCAATACCAGCCACTCACTATCGAAACAACAAATACTAATAAGGAGCACTATACCACAATAATAGATGTATAGACAAAACAAATAAAAATCCACCCAAACAACCCAATAGAATAACCATCACATAAGAAAGCAATGATTAATAAGGGAGAAAAGCGACTAAAGGATACTATAGAATAATAAATAAAAAATAAAAAATAAAAAACTAATAGAAAAGAATATAATATATAAATATATTAATAAAATCAAAATTATTCACTATCATTAATAAATAAGAATATAAGGATAAAAAATCGAAAATATAATAATTACAATGATATAAGTAAAAAATAAACCTATTATCACATAACGTCATACCTAATCACTAATACAACACACACTTAAAGAACCAGTACACCACTCTCCTTTTCACTAAACCTCACTACACCTCTTAGGACCCATTATGGCAAACAGAAAATACAACAAAAAAAACTCCAAAAAAGAAAGAAAAATAAATAAAACACAAGAAGTATACAAATAATATAAATAATAAATAATGAATAAAAATCTACCTACACAGCACAAACTACAAATAAAAATAAACTCATCATGAAACTGTGCACAAACCTTATACAAAATAGGAGATAAAACAACAAAAGCGAAAAAGGGAAAATAATAGATAAAAAAGAAGACAGACCAAAAACACCGAGAAACAAACGACAGAAAGTTGATGCAGGCCGAGCCACACCAAAAGATGACCCAACTTATAAATAAGAACGCCCCTAATTTACTATCCAATTCTGCATCCATCAGTACAACATTACCCCAAACGTAAGAGAGAATTAGAGTTCAACCTACTAATATAAGAGAAACGTAGAAATCAGAATAGACACATATTATAGCTCAGCTAAAAGAGAACAGTATTAGAAAAAATATGTCATTTCGACAAAAAATAATAAAAAACAATACAAAACAGGGTACCGAGATTAACTGTTAGACATAGTTACTGACTACTATTAAGAAATTAATAATTAAAATAACATACCAGAAAACGTAAAATAATAATTTTAATAAAATATAATAAATAAAAATCCTAGGAAATGTAAAAGGGAGACCGCAAGACTATAAAACATATTCGATAACCTCTCGCTACATTTCTTTTGAACACCCTAATATGAGGAACTCTTCTACTTTCTCCAGTCCACTGATTAAGCCACAAAAATATAGGAGTAAGAGAATTCTGCCAAATAATAGAACTTACGTTCAAACAAGTTATCCTCAGAGTTGTTAACGAAACAGCCCCTACCTTAAATCTTTTGCCTAAACCAAAAAGCAGAAGAGCGCAACTCAATAATAAATACCGAAGATAATCATACACCAAGGAGCCAAAGTGAGATTTACATACGAAGAATATTTCTTTTTTATAAGAAAAAAAACACTAATAAATAACAGTAATTAAAATAAAATAAAAATATATAAAAGAAAATAATAAATAGATAAGTGAAAAGTTAAGTATAAATTAAGAAAGAAATCAAAGACAATACAAAAATAAATATAGAGGCTATAAGATGACAAACCTTTATAACCAAGAATAACCGCCGAAACACCAAGAACAACAAGGGCAAAACGAAAAGACCAAAAACCCTCAAGAAGATAACCAAGATCAAAAAAGGAGGAAATTCGACAAAACGGAGGAAAGCAAGATAAGGGGGAAAAAAAGCGATAATAAAAGTTGTGTAAAGAAAAAATAATGAATCTATCAATACAAACAAAAAAAAAAATAAATAAAAATAATGAAGGATGGAAGAAAAAAATCAAGAATAAAAAATCACATAAATTAAGCAACCAAAAAAAAAAATGAATGAATATATACAAAATAACGTTAACTCTCATCACTAGTAATAAAGAGTAGTAATTGTAACATAACTTCTAATTGCAAGTGATAAATGACACTAATCTCTTCAAAAATCAAAACGTCAAATAATAAAAAATAAACTAAAATAAATACAAAAAAATATGAAAAAAATCAGTAATACTCAATAACCAAAACCAATCATCATACGAATACTAATTAAATAATAGATAAACTAAAATAAAATCAAAAAATACTAAATAAATAATAAATAAAAATAGGAAAGGATAATAATAAAACTAAAAAAGATAGATCAAACTAAAAAAAAAACATAATAAATTAAATAATAAAAATACAGAATAAGATAAAAAAATGCACTTAAGTAAATCCAAAGTAAACTCATAAAAAACAAAGTGAGATGTAATGGACTCAATGAGACGCCCATAAACTATTGACATACAAAATCAGTAGAAAACATTATATAATTTGTGCCAAAAGCATATGTTATGTGAATACTAGGGGCTCTTGGATTATGTGCGATCTATGGATAAAGAATGCATCATAGCCTAATAATGATGCAAAATACTGCTTAGAAAATATAGATACGCGGTCGAATGATAGGGATCAGTAATATATAAAAGTAATAAAATAAAAGCAAAAGGCGATATAAGAATACTAAAATATATCTAAAAATAACACACAAAAACTAAATAAAATATAATAGATCATAAAATTTTATTTTAATAAAGCCAGAAAAAAACCAAAATTAATAATAATCGTAAACAAAAATAATAGCCTACTTATTAAATGTAATTGCAATATTACAGACGACACTCTGATATATCAAATGCACATAAAAAATACAATATATATAAACAAAGAACAAAATACCAAACCACAAATAGAAAACGAATAAAATAAAATATATGAGGTTATTAATAAAGTTACTGTATCTATAGCTAATATAGTGTTATGAAATATAATATGATGTAATGTAATCTTATATAAAAATAACAATTAAAGAAACAGTACACAGACATAAAAATGAATGACTTAGTTATAGTAAATAAATATACCATAAAGCAAAAGCAGAACAAACTCAATAAAGACATACCGAATAAACTAAAAAAACTCTACTAACAATACTATTAATAATATCACAACTAAAACACAAAATATATATGCAAATTATAATAAATAACGTAATAAAATGACACATTTTAAAAAATACCAATATATATAATAATGTTAAAAAAAAAACACGACAACAAAGGTAAGAAAAAAAAAATGAGCGAATATAAAAATAAAAATTAATTAAATAGACTAACATTGTACTGAATCCCTATTGATTAATGAAAAACCAAAATAAAATCCCAAAACATTCTGCAATACAAACCTATTTCACAAACCATAATTAATTTATTCATTGACACTCTTACAATACCCTCAAAAGAGAATACAAAATGACTTAGAAAAAACCAAAAAAAGAACTCCATTAATAAAATACCAAATAAATAAATACATTTATTTGTAGAAAAAAATATAGTTGAAGATTATCATCCAAAAGATAAAAAAAGTGCAGATTTGATACAAGTTAACTATGAAAAAACAATTCCGATAAAACAACAAAACAATACAATAATACTTCAAATGAAATAAGATAGAAAATTAGGCAAAAATACATGCTTGAAACCAAATTAAGAAGAAATATAAAATAATGATAAAGCTATATTAATATTTATATCAGAAAAATCAATTACTAATATCATATATTATAAATGGAAAGTAATAAAATAAAAACAAAGTAATAATAAGCATAAAATAACCTCACCATAAAACACCCCTATAATAACTTAATAATAATAGCCTTACATAAAATTACACAAAAATACTATGAAAATATCAATATCCCTTTTATTTATAATACCCACCCCGCCCAAACATACACCTCCTATTATAATTAATAACCAAAAGGTTCAACATGTAGTAATAAAAAAAAGCGCACCGGACACCTAGTAAGTCAGTGTCGAATTATAGTAGCTATCATAAGACCCAAAACAAGAGCCAAGAGGAAAAAGAAAAGGAGAAGTCACAGCAGGTACCAGTCGTGCCAACAAAACCTAAGGAAATTTCGGTGGAGACAGAAGAAACTAGATAGAACATAATATCTCTCGACATTAGAGAGACATAGGGCTCGTCCTGTCACAGTCACGCGATATAAATAAGAATAAGGCCATTAAATGAGTGGAAAAGTTTGCGATATTAAATCCTAATATAAATAACGTAGAAGTGCATACAAAACCAAAGAGCGCTCTCTAGTGATAGTGAATAAAAAAACAAAAAAAAGAAGAAACAAAAAAAAAAACAAAATATAAATATAATAAAATAGTACCAAAATAAGTGCCAGAAATTACATATGAATAGTAATAATAAATAGGATAAACTAAATATTAAAATAAATATAGTTATAGAAAACATAAGTGAGTACACTAAACTAAATATAAATAGATAATGAAAAAATAGAAATATTAAGCATAAATAAATAAATCGCATATATATACACCTAAAAACAAAATAAAACCTCAGTTACAGCTAACAAAAATTACTACTATAATGTTAGCAAGTTATAAAATAAGCCTACAAAAACCTCACAAATATAAGGGATCACTAAAATAACAAATAATGTAAAAAAAAGCACTGAATGTAATATAAAAACTATTAATATAAAAGAATAAACAATAAGTAAAATAATAAAAGAAAAGTAAACAATAGCTATATAGCACGAGAAAGAATATTTGATACCAATCTGAAAAATCGAATACGATTGAATAAACAATAAATAATAAAAATAAATAAATACCAAAATATAATTAACTAAATTAAAACATGTTTTATTCATAAAATATAACACCATATATATAATATTTATATAATAATAAATAGTTTAAGTAAATAAAATAATAAGCAATTTAATTATTTACTATAAGATAAAATAAAAAAATAGAATTGATAAAAAATTATAAACACAAATCATAAATATCAAAATTATAATAAATAACACACAACTCTATATTTTAGCAATAACAGACCTTAGTTGCCATAGCATAATATAGTGATATTACACAACAATGAAAAGTTATATATAATAGAAAAAATATCAAATTATCAAATATCCATTAATAAGAAACTCACCCCCAATATAAACACCTCCGCAAACAATTAAATATTAATAATTGTAGTAGAGATAATTAAGCTTATAAAATAACAATTACTATACTAAAAGAATCAAAATACAAGTAATACAAAATGCTGCCCTTCGAAGTAATGTATGACATAAAACATATGAAAAGAAAATAAATATATATATAATGAAAGAAAATAGAACAATAAATAAAGAGAAAAAAAAATCGAATTATAAATAAGTAATAAAATACCACATTCCAAGAGAGGAAAATAATACTACAGCTAAAACATAATAAAGGTGCAGAAAGATGACAATAAACGCAAAACAAGAATACCAAGTAATCACGAATAACGCAAATAATATACCTAAAGCCCTGACTAATAAAAATTGGACCATAGCAACAACCACAGATAATCGGGCCATGACCTACTCAAAAACCGCTCACCTCATAGTATAAAAAAAACAAATCACCCTAATCAAAAACATATAGTAAAAATATACAAATAACTAAAAATTAGGCAATTCATCTCATCAATGGAAGAAAAGAAAAATAACATAATCAAAATAAGAAAAATATACACAAAAAAGTATATAAAACACACAGACAAAAATATTAATAGAAACCATATAATCAATTCATTCTATAACTATTAATCCATATATAAATAACAATCAATAAAAAAAAAAAAATATGACTTTATATAAAACGACTATATAATGTAAATATAGTATAGAAAGAAAATGAAAAAGAAACTTAATAAAAAATAAATGTAATAAAATATTAGTAAATATATAGATTATATCTAACTAACCGAATGAAAAGATAAGCAGGAAAAAATATAACCTACAAGATAAAAGCATAATAACGGCAAGAATACACCTCAAATAAACTTATAAAGAAAATATATGATATCACTTAAAAGACAGAATAGTAAAACACATATACTATCACATTCAATAAGTTTAAATCTAACTAGGTGGAAAGAAAACCGATTATGAAGTATGGAAAAGAAATATAAAAATAGAAAAAGGAATAAACTACAGATGAAAACAAAACGTAAAGAAAAAAGGGGCTCGAAAAAAAAAAAAAACACAAACAAAAAGAAAAAATATACAATATAATAGTAATAAACAATAAAAAACCAAAAGACAAAAAAAAAAAAATATACCGATATATAAAAGAGTACTCTAAAAGCCAAAACACATAAAGTACAGCTAGATATAAATAACGAGGATAGGAGTATAACTACATTAAGTAATATACCCAAATAACTAATAAATAAAAAGAAAATCTACTGCAGAATATAATTACTAAATATATAAAATGTAATTTATATAAAATAAATAATAAATATACCACTAAATTAATACAAAATCATAAATAAATCTAGTCCGATTGCGTCGATACGTAAAAAGAATTAAAGAGGTAATAAAACCAAAAAAATGCAAACAAAACTCCCATAAAAATAACGACTCCCAAACATTCAAAAGAACTTTTTTATCTCTCTCCCCTCGAGTATTTTGACTTCTGTATAAAAATCTTGTCGCAAACTATAATAAATTGAAGCAATTGCAGCAAAATTCCAAAAATAAAACGAAATTCACCTCTAACACACCAAACTAAAAAAAACCAAAAAAAACCAAAGGGAAATATCATAAAAAAAGAACAAATAATAACCCACTTTAAGTAAAGCCCTCCGTAACGGTTTAAGTCACAAAAATATGACAAATTATAAAAGAAAAGTATTCATAAGCACCCGAGGATAAAAACAGTAGAAGGTCAACAACGGAAAGAAAAGTTTCTGCTAACTACAAGATCCAAGAAAATAAATAATTCAAAAAAAATACCAATAAACTGAGAAAGTAAGAAGAAACACTTTACGTAATTAATACGCTCAAAGATAAATAAGATTACTAAAACAAAATACTCAAAAAAAAATCACTACAATATAAACTAATAATAAATCAAAAAGGCGTAAACAATAACACTGACTTAATTAAGGTGTCAAATAAAATACTAAAGGAAAAAATAAACGTCATAAATAACTAAGAAAACATATAGTATAAACATATCAGAATACTAATCATAAAAATATAATAATATAATAGAAAACAATATAATAAATCATAAAATAAAACCATAAACAATTCAATAACATAAAAATAACACATACCATTTAACTTTCTACTAAAAAAATCAAATATCCAAAATAAAAATAAAATAAACCTCGTAAAATGACCCTGGAAAAAAGTTATAAAGGAGAAATATAGCTAACATAGGTCACATAAGTATAAATAAATAAATCTAAGATATTAAAAACAATATTAAAGAAATAGACAAAAACTAACTTAATAAAAAGGAAAGATAAACAAACAAGTAAATACAGATCTAAAAAGCCACTAAAAACTATACATGATAGATAAAAGAAATAATAAACTCATAATAAACTATAATATAATATAATATACATACTATATAATATATAAAGTCATAATATAAACACTAATATAAAATAAAAAAACGTCAGTAGCTATATACTATAGATAGAAATTTAAATCACAATAAAAAAATAATTATGTACACAGTAGTCACTAAAAACCTCCTCATAAAATATGAAATAATCGTTAATTTAAATATTGAGAAGAATAGTATAATAGTATCTACAATATAAAATATAATAATTATAAAAAAACAACAAATAATACATATAAACCTAAGAATAATGATAAAATAAAGCCATAATTATAACTAACATGAAAGAAAGAAAACACAGTACGAAAAACACCATAAACTAAAACAAAAAAAAACTCAAAAAACGTACCAAAAACAGCCCAATAACATACGAATAGAAATTGTACACCCTTAACTATAAAACACCAATATAATAATAAACAGACAATAAAAAATACTCAAAAAAATAGAAATTAAAAATATCAAACCATAAAAAATTAAAAAGAAATGCTAAAGTAAAATAAAAGAATAAAATACTAAAAAAAATAAATATACTACATAATAATATAAAATAAATAAAACGAAATAATACCAAGTGACAAAAAAAACTGAAAATAAATACGATAAAAAAACTCAAGCAATAATAGATAATTATAAAAAAATAAAATCATATAACTTAATGAGGCTAAATATTATATAAAATATAATAAAAGAAAAAACTAAATCGGTGATAATATTGAAAATAATAAACATAATCTGTGAACAACATAAACATAAATAATAAATTTAAAGTACAACAAATCAAACACTTACAAATGACAAATTAAAAAAAACCAACAAAAAACCGTAAATAACAAAAAAACTCACAATGCATTTTGATAACGCTATAAATAGCAATACATAAAATAACATAACATAATAATACAATAAATATAATAACATATAAAAAAACTATACTCAATAAACTAACCAATATAAATAACAAACGTATACAATCATATAATAAAACAATAAATAAAATACCGAAAGTATATACTACTACAAATAAAGAAAATACAACAGTATATACTATAATTTTTGACAACAAATATAATAGTAAAATAGTAACATACATCCAAAAAAAAAAAAATATGGTAAAAGAAAAAAACATAAATTAATAAAACTATAACCCTAAAATTAGGTAACTTAAAATAGAATGCACCCTAAAACAAAAAACTCATGGATAAATAAATACAATCTTAATGGAATACTTTCAAAAAACGTTGAATCAAAAATCAAATTTTTAAAAATGAATATACAATAACCAATAACCACCCAAAATACCAATAAATATACCTAAAGATATAAATAAACTACAAAATCAAAATATATAATTAAAAAAAAAAAATACTAAGCCCCTAAATACATGACTAAACTGAATAAAAATAACATATCACCAATAAAATACATAATATAGATGAAAAAATAAAAAAATATAAAAAAGCATAAATACAACAACACTCAAAAACAATTAATAAAATCCTCAGGCTTATATATAAAGTCACCAAATGAAAAACCTACCAAATAAATTCAAATATCACACTCCGAAAACATAAAACATTTAATTAAAATACCAATAATAATACCTAAAATCATAAATCAAAAGAAAAATAAAAAGAACAAGGAAAGTATATAAAATAATAAGAAAAAAAATAAAGAAATATAAATAAAATGGAAAAATAGATATTGAGTCAGCTTATCATTTAAAGAAACGCTAGAAAAAAAAATTTCTTCACCAAAAGTAGTCAAAACTTTACTATCAATAAAATTAGTAAATACTATATATACCATAAAATAGAAAACTCAATAAGCTATAGAAACATATAAAATACTATAAAATACTAATAAAAATAAAATACATATAAAAATAAAAAATATATAATATATATAAGAACCAAAAAATCTAAAACTATCATACAAATAAAAATTATAACTACTAATACATAAATAAAATAATTCGATATACTTACAATTAAAGATTTCATTGAATAAAAATGAATATATAATTATAACGAATACAAATATTTATAAGAGAAAATAATATGGAATTATAAAACTTAATAAAGATATAAATAACTAAAACACGATAATACCATGAAAAAAAAACCACAATAAAAAAAAAAAAATCAAAAAAATAAACGTCAAAAAAAAATGACACTAATAATAGAAATAAAATCAAAAATAAAATATAAAAATATAACTACAGAATCAATTAAAATCCACATAAATAAATAATAACCAATAAGATACAATAATATATAATAATAGGCAATAAAAAAAAACCAACAACACCCCCACCCCCAACAAACCCACACAACACTTATAACACTAAAAGCCGCAAAAACAAAGAACGCCCCAGATCCAAAATGAAAAAAGCAAAGAATTTGAGGATAAAAAAAATCCAAATTAAACAAAACTAAAAGTAAAAAGATAATATATGAAATAAAAAAGAGCCAGAAAAAAAACTATCGACCCTAATACAAGCAAAGGACAAAATGACCGCAACATACATTGATGTGAAGCACAGACAGACACACAGAAGAAACATCATAAATGCCCAGATGGCAAAGGAAAATCGCCAAGAAAATTAAAACAAAAATAGCATGATTGAGGAGCCATCTGAGTTAAGATAGCTCCGACGGAAAGAAGAGCGAAGAATCTATAAAACCCACCAAGAAAACAAGAAGAAAACATACTGAAAAAATATTACTGGAAAAAGAAGAAAAAGAAGCACCACAACAATAAAAAAAAAAAAAGCTTGTGGGCTAACATACATGTTCCGTTTCATAGGAAAGAAGCAGAGAGCGAACCCTAATTGTAGAACGCTAAACGAAGGCAACAATCTCGAGCCCTTCTTTCGATTGTAAATACAAGTAACAACAAGACATACGAGCAGAAAAAAGAAGAAAGGAATACAAGGAGAGAGAATCCTAAAAAAGAAGGTAGGGACATGTTTATAGAAAAACTTTTTATAATAACATTTTAGGCCGTCACAACAAACTCAAACACATCTATCTAACAGTATGAAAAAAGAAAAGACGGAAGTGAGAGCCCCACCTAAACAATATGATAAAGGAACAAAGTTACTCCAAAATACAAGGACGAAGATAGAAGGATATTCTAACAACAATATAAATCATTGAGAGGCAACTGATTAAGTAAAAGAAGAATAAAAGCACCAATCAACCCCACTCAAGAAACACTAAACAAAAAAACATAACCAACGCAAGACTCTCAACTGCTGTTGAAGAGACAACTTGTACCACAACCAGAAAGACAATCTCAAAGGTTAAAGAAAAGTGACCAGGGTTCCAAAGAACTAGGTTATTTGCTCATAAATGCTACCACACAAAATACACAAAAACGTAAAATGTTTATGCATTGATCGCCTCAGGGGAGACGGAAACATACCGCTCGAAAAAGGAAGGATTCTTAAAAAAAGATAGTGTGGAGGTGATTATAATATGATAAAGAAGGAAAAGGATAGTGTAACGGAACAAGCCGGAAAAAGGAAGAGTAATACAACAGATTTCAAGAACAAAAAAAGAGTCTGACCCGCCTAGACCGCCCAACAGGGAGAAGGCCTATCCAAGAAATCGAGCAAGAACCACATAGAACTGAAAAAGCTCCGGAAGTCGAGACACAAAAACCTCCGAGAAGCAAAGAAATAGGGCGACGCAAGAAAACTTGAAAATGTAAAAAGTAAGCGCCGCATGAAAATGCGAGCGCACTGAATCAATACCTGACCACTATAAGACAAATGCCAAAATAAGAACAAAGTTAAAGAAATCACGAAGACAACAAGAGAACAGAACAACAAGCTGTGAGAAGAAGGAAAGAAAGAATCAGCCATAGAAACAGAAAAAAAAAAAAGAAAGATAAAATGAGGAATGAAAAAGCAAAACCAGTAAGTAAAAAGAGGATAATAGAGAAAGGGAGAGCGATACAATAAAACAGAAAAAGGCTAAGTGAGAAAAGGAAACAACAGCCCAAAAAAATGTAACATGAAAGAAAGAAGAATATGCGTCAAAACTACCACACACCAGCATAAGTGCCCAAATCATGAAACAATTAACTGAGCCGGGAGAAAAAACACATTCCCAGAACACCCAAAACCAAAGCAACGAAAGAGAGAGCCCAAAAAAAAAAAAACCAACTCCCCAGAGAGAAACTTTAGGAAACCCCCCAAGAAAAACAGTAAGTATTCAAAATGTCAAAATACACCGGGTCACTTATCAGTTGGCTTAAAATAGATCATATACGAAGCGAACCACACACAAAATGAAAAAATATACCAATACGGTCAGCTTAAGCAACAGCAAATACAAAATGAAAACAGTCTAAATCTCAAATATAATAGAAATTAAAAAAAAAAACAAACATAATATTAAATTATATACACCACACAAAACTATATTAAATAAAGTCCCAAGATACAGCAATGGTAAACACATAATTACAAACTAAATACCATAACTCAATATATAAAAAACAAATAATCAATTTTTATCGCTGCTGTAAACAACGGCAACACATAGAAAACAATAACGGTAAATAATAACATGAAACAAAAATCATATAAAGTCACCCATCCAGCTTAACTACTAAACAAA